>JABBWB010000385.1:0-36960 GCA_016628085.1 Suillus occidentalis
AGCTCCTTTTCTGCATGAATATTCTCATGAAACGCTTTAGGTGGAAACGGAGAGGTACGCACGTCGTTGTTCGAGGAGCTTTTGCTTCTCATAGCGGAAGTAGTAAAATAAACCGCTCCGTTGCAACGAATAGAGCTGCAGCCTTTGGCGTAAAGACCTAGTATAATTGGTTTTGAAAATGATGTGTGAACAGTGAATAACAGGTGAGTGAAAGAAGAAGCATACCCCGACAAGTACTTAGCTCTATCCCGGTGCCCCCGACGTCGTTAAAATAACGTCTGCCAGGTTGCTGTTGTCTGTTATGCGCAAACATCTAGATGTCGTTGGCATTGAATGCCGCGACCTGGCAAACAGGGCTGCATGACCTGGAAATAAGGGAGGAGAGTTGGACATTTTAGGTCGAGTCCCTAAAGCAGTCAATATTGACAATCACCACTCTTCTCAACATCTTGATCGTCACAAATTTACTTAGGGTTGTAATTTATTTAAACTAAGCTAATGCGGTCGCGTGAATTCTTAGCGTCGTTGCGAACGACGTGACAACCTCGTTTGAGTCTGACTCAAATGTCTTTCACTCTGGTGGCGTGAATTTGCGCTGGTTCTGTAACCAGTGTGTTATTTTTCACGTGTAACAGTCCTTCACTTAGGACTCCGTTGCTCCTATAGTGGAGTGGGGCTTACTTAGCATGCGGCTCGCGGTTGGTAGAGGTTTTCCCTCTTTCTAACCTTTCACGTCGCTTTGCTAGCGTCTTTTTTGAGCACCCACCACTTCCACCTTCTTGGATTTACTCTAGCGGTCATCCTCCGTCTTTTCATCTTATTTGGGGCTCATTTACTTATCCGTGATCCATTATTGTTAGTATGGCGTTGAAACGCCTCCCTGAAATCCTGCGAGGCCCATCACAAATAATTTTGCACGAAATTGGTCCTAGTACTCCTCACCTGCCTCACTATCAGTGCACTGCTTACTCAGATTGAACATGCATTTGCAACGTGCTGTTCGAAGCTTCAACTTGTTACATAATGGCTCATCAAAGACACCAACTTGAACCACCCACTGAGCCCGAGTTGACAGTCGTCTATCATGTGGTTCTCTACCCTGGCATATGTCACATTGGCGGCTGCCGCAACGCTCCAACCAATCAGTCCTAGCAGCATCGAGGAAAGCGCACGTTCTGCCGAGTCCAACAAAATCGGGGAAGGTAGGTCGCACTTTTATATTATGACGAACATCAAGTTTAATGTAGAAAAGGATGGGGAGCAGTGAAATGTGAATACGGACTACGTGCTTCTCAGTCACTTCCTAACGTCAGTAATGATCAACAGCACTGTTTGATGATCCCTCGAAAATCACAGACGCGATACACGGTCAAATTTTTACCTACTCATTCCTCGGGGCCGCATTGCTAATAACCTAACAGAAGGCTTTGATTCTATGTCTGCTTCAGCACAGAAGTGGTACGAAATACATTTTCCAGACACGGAAGAGCTTTTCTGGGACAAAATCAAAGAGTTCGGTCCAAATATCAAGGAACATGCTGACGAGCTCTTCCATCACGCCTTGGAGCTGTATCCGTCTGAGAAGCTCACAGAGTTGAGGGAGTCTATGGTCAATATCAGCGCTACTACCACTGTACTGCGTAACGTCTGCAGTGGAGCCGCAAAGGACAGTGGTGTTTCTTTTCGCTCCGTTATCGAAGAACATCAGGATATCTTCGTTGTCCTATTCAAAGAACTTATAAAGATATTCCCGCCACCCGAGGAGGCTATCAGTCATGACAACCGCACAATCATAATCAGCACAGCCCTTGACCGCTTCGAGGAAAGTTTTTTACAGGTCGCCACCGAGCTCGGAGTCAGCGAAGAACAATTGAAAAACCACTCTGGTTCTCTCAAGTTCGTAGTTCAACATGTTATGGTAACCACGGGTACGTCACGAGCATCTAACTGTTCCAAAATATTGATGACAAAATATTGCACGATACAGGAGACCTCGTTGAACAGCATCCCACCATCATCAATACCCTCTTGCTCGTTGCAATTGCAGAGTTATTACCATTATTGTTACCTGAGGTTGGGATGGGCATGTTATTTGGGGGATGGCTTCTTCGCCCACTCCTCCGCTTGTTTGGATTTGGAGCGCAAGGACCAGTCAAAGGTACGTTGTTGTATATCGTTGCAGTGCTGAGCAGCACATCATTGTGACATTTTAGGTGGAATTGCTGCGTGGTTGCAACGGTGCATCTTTGGTGCCCGTGTCCCAGGGGGTAGCTGGTTTGCGGCACTCCAGCGTCTAGGAGCCATTATCGGTAGAAAGCTATAGTGCTGTTGAAGTTGTTCGAGGTTCAGCAGTCGTTTGTTTCATGATATCTGTGTCTGTGTTATGTTTGTACTTTAGAGGTGTTTCTCAGATGAATTTCCAGATTTCACGTGAAAGTTGTACTGTCGTTCCATGCGAAATGCACGATTTTCGCTTATAAGTTATTGCTAAATGACGACATAACAACAACACATGTTGGTATCGGATCTACTGTCGTGTATACCCTAGGTCTCTGCGCATTAAAGGCCTCACAATATTTTCTTTTTTTGTTGTAAACTTGCTGCAGCAGCTGCACTGGAAGTTGAGATGGGTTACCAGTAATTACGTAATAACTAAATCATACTCACTAAAATCATGCTTACATAATCAATTCCCGACGATAAGTCTGGGTTGTCTTTGCAGCAAATGGTCAGGCACCTGCAAAACGAGTTGCAGGCACGGATTATGTCAGCATGCACGTGATGTGGGCTCAGGGTTCTTCCAATAAAGGATGTCTGTTTGTCCCGTGTGAGACATATCGCGCCGTTCACTGTGTGAAATCTTCTCTTCGCTTTGCGTCTCACTGGCCATCATGCGTTCGTCGTCCAACTGGCGTAGGGAGGCCATTATTTGCCATGTATGTTCACTCGCACCTTGCTCTGACGTGCTAAACATTGATATATAGGGTATTTATAATCAAAGCTCCTTCGTGTGTAACACGTGTGCTTGACGAGGACCATTGTCCGCCTTTCACGGTTCACGACATTCGTGATTACCCTGACTATTATGATGCCTTGTACTACCTGCAATACCATTCACCCGTTTTTGCTACTGCTCGCTCGTTTTGTTCGTGGCTGCTCCGTTGTCTCGTTTCCCATCACAGTTCTTGCTTGAGGTGTACCTTTTTCACCGGATGTATTTCATACGACGGTGGCCGAATTGTCATCACCTCCCGAGAGGTGTCTGTTTCCCTCTCCCTTTCTTATTTCAAGAGTGCGCGTTACTGCCACTGTGCCATATTCCGTGAGCTGCAACACAAATTGCCTCTGGAACAATACTTCGCGCGCTCGCTTTCACAGTATCCTCCTTGGCTGTTATCAAGCGAAGAAGTGATACGCGCTCGACTAGAGGTCGTGTCTTATCGTTCTCTATCACAGACTATGAACCGTCTTGACTGTGCATGTATTGACCGCCGCGTGAAGGTCGAGTTTGTTCATGTCATCAGTAACCATTTCGTACAAATGCAAAGCGAGCTGCTGGAGAAGTCCGTATCCGAGGTCATGAGTGAGTTTGCATCAGTACTGGTTCCATCTGAATGTGAACATCATTTCCTGTTTCTGCTTTCCGCCTTCGTCGAAGATTTGTATGGTCCTGAGGTTGCCGATGCGCTTCGTCATCCTGCATTCCCTACCTACATGTACGACTCTGCCGGTGATCTGACTTTGCCCTGGACGATGCTCTCCACTGAAATTCTCGTGCACCATTTGCGGAATGTTCGGCTTGCCACTTTGTCTGATAGTATATGTCAATCTCCGTTGCACCTTCGACCTGTGATTCCGCATCATACCCATTCACAAACGGCCAACGGACTGGTATTGCATATCTGCATGTGGGTGACATTTTTGCAAATGGTTGGTTATCCTGTTTTATGCGACATATGGCACGTGTATACTCCTTACTCGCAAATGCTTTTACAGCCCTCCAAACTGATTACACATATATTGGTGATTGAGTATGGGTCTGATGTTGTTGAAGCATTGATTTATGAGCCAATGTCTCGGTCGGATCGTCGTAGACATGCTCGTCATGAAGAGAAACAGTCTCATTTGTCCGTTGTTGCCGCAGAGGCCGCTGAACGTCAAAATACATGGCCTGTACTCGTACCGAAGCGCACCGTCCTTTCTTGCCACTCGGCCTATTTCGAAGGAACGCTGTGGAAGACTCCTCCCGTTTGCACAATATGTGCTCAGCATGTGGTTGATTGTCCATCTTACGTTGTCACCGACGTCGATTTGAGTGGGCTACATCTCAATTCTCTTCGTTTGACAGATAAGTTTATCATTCGTAAGTGTATGTTGCAAAGTTTGTCGTGCTGTTTTATTTTTGGCAGCTCGCTTATAGATGGACTTATGTTGGAAAAGGCTGGTGTAGTGGCGATCACGACAGATTCAGTCACATTGAACGTGTGCGGCTCCTGTCATGCTGCTTTACGGAAACCGGACGTCATTCCTCGACTTGCGCTTCAAAACAATTTGTATCGTGGGGATCTTCCCGCGCACTTTCAAGACCTGACTTGGATCGAGGAGAAAATATGCGCAATATATTGTGTTACTGCGCATGTCACCCGCCTGTTTCACTCAGCGGATCTGGCGCATGCCCGAACCTTCCACGGTAACACTTGCGCTCACAAGATGAATGTTGTTTCCACTATGATGGTCTTGCCTCACACACCTGCGGATGTCAATGGGCTTCTGAGTGTTGTATTCGTTGGTCCTGGCAAATTTGATCTGAAGGCTCTTGGTACCGTGTTCCGTGTGCGTCGCCATAAAATCTGGTCTTTTTTGGTATGGCTAAAACATCACAACCGTCTGTATTCGGTGATAGGCTTGGATTTGACAATTGCCTCGATGTACCCCGAGGATGATATATTACCTGGTTTGTGTGATGGTGTGGTTGAGGATCATGATCTGGATGTGCGCACGGTTTTTGATGAAGAAACAGCCGGTTTTTCGGACCACCCTGCAGGCATGCTTGGAGATATGACGTCGTCGGTGGATTCGCTGGAATGGATCGTTGCTGATACCTCACATATTCAAAATGTCATGCTCGAAAAGATGGGTGTAGCAGATCCCGAAAGCGATAATATCAGCGGCAGAGCCTGTACTGCGGCCGTGCTTAGGAATCTGCACTCGCGCTTCGCTGAACAACCTGATTTAGTGGTCCATCGAGGATTGGATGCGATCCCGGAGTACAAAAACCCTGACCTGTTGTGTGGTATGTTTCCGACACTTTTTCCGTGCAGTATAGGTGGTTTCGAGGACAAACAGAGGGAAACCGCTCTATCTTTTGAGCAACAGGCTTGCTACTATCTCAATATTACCGATCGTGCTTTCAGATATCATCATTCTTACATGTTCGTCGTCTTGAATATTCTTCAACGCCGAGCGGCTCATCTCCATACCTTTTTCACAGTGCGCAAATCGAACTTCCATGCGGTCGCGCGGTAGTTGACGCAAGTCTCTGCAGCTGTGCTTGAAAGCCTGGCGTCCAAGTTAGAAGGAGAACACCGGTTGTCTACCCTCAGTGTGGAGGAGCAAGGGGCTATGTTGTTGTTGCAGCAGGTGAACACGATGAAGGATCTTCAACTCAGCTGAGGGTGCAGCTGATATAATTGTTGAAGGGAAGAGGAAATGTGCGATAGGCTCGTCCCTTAGGGGATGCAAGAGAGCTGGGATCCACAGGTGACAACTCTAGGGGGAAATGCGCGAAGCGTGGGAACAAAGGCGCTATAGGGGCGCGAAGCGCAGGAAAGTTGCGCGTTGTAAAGCGGAACTGTGCGAAAGCGGTATGCGGACGATACTGAGACTTAATGATGCGTTATGGCGTGAGGTGTGATGTGGATATGACCACTAGAGCTAACTGCTACTAGGGCTTGCGATGATTTATTCAAAACATAATAAAAACTCGGAGTAGATGGTAGTCAAAACTGAAGTGTAGTGTCCAAAGTGTAAAATGAGAAGTGGTGGTCCCAAGGTAAAAGGTGTAGTATAAAATAAACATGGTATGATGTTGAAATAAATGATAAATGGAGAAATGCATACCTGGGAACTTGGTTGGACATGGGAAAAATACTCCAGGAGGTCAGGCGCCCTATGGCGCTTAGGCGCGGGAAAATTTGCCTAAGGCGCGCGCAAGTTGCGCAAGTGTCGCCTATGTCGCGTTTGTGTCGCCTATGTCGCGCGCGTCGCGCAAACGTCGCATTTATCGTGCAAGTGTCGCGTTGCATGCATGGTACTGTAGACTTGACCTACACTGCAATATAGGCCATTGTGAGGCTACTCAGGATCGAGTCTCTACAACGATTTCTGCTCGCATTCCAGGATCCCATGCGTCGAAGATTTATGTCAGGAATGAAATACGAAGCTATTTCAGTTATTTTGGCCTGCCTCATCTTTTTTTTACTTTTAACCCTAGTCCAGCGCACAGTCCTGTTTTTCAAGTGATGTTTGGTGATCACAGCATCAATCTCACTGAACGTTTCCCAAAGTTGGTTAGTGGCCACAAACGTGCTTTGCGTTTGGCTCAAGACCCCGTTGCCGTGGCTGATTTCTTCGAGTTCATGTGGCGTAGCTGTTTTGAACACCTTCTAGGGTGGGATTTTGCTAAACAACGATCTTCAATCGATGGGGGCATATTTGGTCGCATGCGTGCATTCTATGGTTCTTCTGAGTACACCGAGAGAGGATCGCTGCACAGTCATTATCTTATTTGGCTGGAGGGAGCTTGCGATCCATCTGAAATGCACGTCAAGCTTCGAGATGATGCATTTCAACAGCGTTTCTTCGTGTTCTTCGAAGATATAATTCATCATCATTTACCTGACATTGAGGCTGACATTGATCCTAGATTTGAACCACGCATGGAGCGTCCTCCGAATGTACCCTTGGATATCATTTGTGATGGCGATCCTCCAGCTGATGTTTCGAAAGAATGGGATTCGATGGTCATGTCGCAGACCAAACAATGTGGTGAAGCCTTACAAAGACACACGTGTCGTGCTGTTTGTCATAAGTACGGCAAAGATGCGACTTGTCGGTTCTTGTTCCCACACGAGATAGTGGACGAGTCTCATTTTGATGCGGATACGAACTCTGTTGTGTTTAAATGCTTAGACGGGACTGTAAACTATTTCAACCCTAATATTCTTGTTTGCTGCCGGCATAATCACGACCTGAGATGTATACTGTCTGGGAAAAGTGCGAAGGCTGCAATGTTCTATATTTCAGACTATATCACGAAGATGGACACCAAAACATATGAGATGCTGTCCCTTCTTTCTCGGGCTGTATCCCGTATACCGTCGAGTCATGGAGATGATTCCCCTTCTAGTAGAGCAAGAACATTACTGCATAAGTGCCTGTCGCAGTTTACTCGTCAGCAGCAGATCCACGCGCAACAAGCTGCTTGATACATACAAGGTCATGCGGATGGAATACCTTCTCATGTTACCGTTCCTATGCTCTCATCGTTGTTGATTTCATTTGTTAAAAATAGTATGCCTGCAGCAGGCCTTGAGGACGTTGGTTCAGATGAAGAAGATGCTGTGGAAGAATTACCTGCAAGCATTGAAAACGCTGAGGCAGAAGATGAAATGGAGGATGTGCGTGTCCGTGTGGCTATGGACAAACATGGTCAGATTGTAGATTGCAACCAGGTACACCATTACCTGTTTCGTGCATCTTCTTTAGATGACATGTGTTTCTACGACTTTTGTCATTGTGTCTGGTTGCAAACTAAGGCTCGAAGTAAGGATGTCAAGAATACATTTGAGACACATTTGGGAGTCTTACATCAGCATGCTCTTCAAGACTTGCACCCGCTCTCTCAGACTCATGAACTTTTGGAGCACACCAACGATGCACGAGGAGAGGGTTTGCACGAGTATGTACCTAGAGTGGTTGGAATGAGTATTCCGCATAGCACGGATGCGAATAAATGGAAGTTGTTCACGCTTGCGCATTTCAAACCGTTTAGCTGTACTGTGCCTCTGATTCCACTTCACTCTTCTGTTGATGCTGAGTACGCATCTTTCCAGTTTTCGACAAGAGGTTTAGCCATTATGAAGCACTGGGAGTCTGTGCATGAATGTGAAGATGAGCGTGATGCAGAACGTTTACGCAGACGCGCTCAACTGACTTCTGCTAATAGTGACGCATCACATTCGAAAGCTGTTTTTGATGACGATATTGATGTTGTGCCTGTCGATCCATTCTGCAAAAGTGCTCTGGAAGAATTTAAGATGAATCAATTTATACTGCTTCTCAAACAATCTCAATGGCTCGCAGATGGTCAAGGAATTTATGCCCCTCCAGACGAACACGATCTGAGTGCTGGAATTGACGCTAATGCAGTGTCGAACGATCAAGCTGATGATCCGCTTGCGGAATGTACTCCCCAGCAATTGAAATCGTGGTTGCTCGAGATACGTGATCAGGAGAACACCATCGCCGAAAGTCGTTGTAACGCGCTCAATCCGGGAAGTCAAACAGAAGGAGTCAGAATTGTGGAGGAGACTGCAATTTTTGACCCTGCATGTCACTTGTTGCATACACCGCATCCCACAGAGATTGCAGCTTATCCTCAAGAGCAGTTAAGTCCTACAGAAGTTATCCAGCAGATTGGAGAACTGTTTCAACTCAATGATAAACAATGGATCGTGTTTCAAATTATTGCCGAACACTTTGTACACAGATACGTAGAGAAATGCTCGGACACTGATTTGCAACTTACAATGTTGATGACGGGGCCCGGTGGTATGGGAAAGACACACGTTGTCAAGGCAGTACGTGCTGTCATGGAGTATTACGGCCATGGACACATCATACGTTTCTTGGCCCCCACTGGATCGGCAGCTGCATTGATCGATGGAATGACCATTCATAAGGGTCTTGGGATAAAGATCAAAGCGAATAATAAAGGGAAAGGCAACCGTAGACCAGGAGATAGCCTGCAAGACTATTCTGTTATTGTCAGCAATCAGAGCAAGAGTCAGTTGCGTTGTAGAGACTCAATCCTGGGTAGCCTCACAATGGCCTATATTGCAATGTAGGTCATGACTATAGTACTATGCATACAACGCGACACTTGCGCGATAAACGCGACGTTTGCGCGACGCGCGCGACTTAGGCGACACAAATGCGACATAGGCGACACTTGTGCGACTTGCGCGCGCCTTAGGCGAATTTTCCCGCGCCTAAGCGCCATAGGGCGCCTGACCTCCAGGAGTATTTTCCCATGTCCAGCCAAGTTCCCAGGTATATATTTCTCCATTTATCATTTATTTCAACATCGTACCATGTTTATTTTATATCACTTTACCTTTTTACCTTCTTACTATATTTACTTCTCATTAGACACCACCATACCACACACTACACTTCAGTTTTCACTAACATCTTACTCCGAGTTTTTATTATGTTTTAAATAAATCATTGCAAGCCCTAGTAGCAGTTAGCTCTAGTGGTCATATCCGCATCGCACCCCACGTCTTAACGCCTCAACAAGCCTCAGTATCGTCCGCATACCGCTTTTGCTCAGTTCCGCTTTACAACGCGCGACTTTCCCGCGCTTCGCGCCCCTATAGCGCCTTTGTTCCCGTGCTTCGCGCATTTCCCCCTAGAGTTGTCACCTGTGGATCCCAGCTCTCTTGCATCCCCTAAGGGACGAGCCTATCGCACATCTTTCTCTTCCCTTCAACAATTATATCAGCTGCACCCTCAGCTGAGTTGAAGATCCTTCAGCGTGAGGAGTGGAGGAACGTCGGTTACTTACTGGTGGACGAAACATCATTGCTTGGACTACAGCTGTTGGCACAACTGGACCATGCCCTTCGAGTTGCCAAAGAATGGCCTGATTTGTGGTTTGGTGGCATCGCAATAATGATATCTGGAGACTTCTATCAATACGCGCCTGTAGGTGGAACAGCTCTATACACAGCCATATCTCGTTATGCAGGTCAAACAGACGATGAGGTGCAAAAACGTTTGGGTTGGCTTGTGTGGAAGACAATCAACACTGTGGTAACGCTTACTGAACAGCAGTGAATGAAGCATGATCCTGAATATGTTGATGCTGTCAGTTGCCTGAGAGTGAGAAGCTGCACATACGAAGACGTTGAATTGTTCAACAGTCGTGTCATAAAATCTGCTGCCAACTCATCAGGAGTTGACATGGGTACTCCAGATAACATTCAGGCTACTGCGATCGTGGCCACAAATAACCTTCGTGAAGCATTGAATGCGCGTAAAGCAGAGGTGTCTTGTGGAGCCAATGAACTGATTTCTAGCAATGCATTAGATCAATGTACTCACCATGACTTAACTCTCGAAGAGCGACATAAGCTGTTGCGTATGAACTTCAATAACATCAGAGCGTCGAATCCGTTACCAGGTGTTGTTCGTCTGTATATTGGGATGCCAGTCATACTGCGTGGGAGGAATATTTCAACGGAGCTTGGTATAACCAATGGTTCTCAAGGATTTGTACGCCGTCTGATTATAGAAGTGAGTACAGCTGGTCTAACACACGTGAAGTGCGCCCTCGTGGAGTTCCCTACCTCCAAAGTAAAGCTCAGTGGATTGCCTCCTTGTTTATTTCCGATCCTCCCTGTTTCCTGGACTTTTACCACTCTGTTGGAAGATGATCAGGGTAATGAGCACAAACTGCGGATCACAAGGCATCAGCTGCCTATCCAGCCAGCTTTTGCAGTGACGGGTCACTCGGCGCAAGGAAAGACACTACCTAGTGTCTTGGTCAATCTACATGACGGAGGATTTGGTGCATACGTCGCCGCCTCGCGGGCTCGCTCGCGTGAAGGATTGTGTATCACACATGCGGTTACTATGGATCAGCTCAACAAACCCCTGCCAGTCGATCTTATTCGCGAGGTTCAGCGTTTTGAAGCAATCGAACACAACACATACCTTCATTGTGGTCTCCGCACAGGAGAATACATTCAGATACCGGACGCGGAGGCAGAACGATCCTTGGTAGTGGCACCTCTCTGCCCAACGTTGACCGCGCCAGCGCCTCGTACGTCTACCAAACGTAGAAAGAAGAATCTTGTCGACTGCCAGGGCGAAATGGATGACGAAGATCAAACCCGTCGCAAAAAAAGAAGAATTAACGCTAGAGTCCAAACCATAACCCACATGAACACGGACGATGACATACCGTCCACTTTTGATACTCCCGACTTGTTCCGTGCGGGGTGCACATGGGATCTGGAGAATTGGTCATGTGCATACGATTGTGTGTTCATGATTATGTATGGCATATACACCACTGAACAAGCTGACTGGCGGGAGAAGTGGAGGAACTTGACTCCTTTAACTCCTGTTCTCGCCAGCGCATTCTCGTCACTGATACACTCGCGTGATCGAGTATGCAACCTGTTTAATTTTCATCGTGATGCCTTTCATGATGCGTTGACTCACCTACATCCATCTTTCCAAAGGTATGGTCGAGTAGGCGTGTCAGCCAGCGCCATTTTTGATCATTTGGTTCCGTATGGGGGGTGCAGACCATACGTGGGAATGGTTTGCTTCAACGGATGCAATATTTGGGACGCCATGATCATTCATTCATCGGATCTCCTTCCCTCTCTGTGCACTCGCTCTGTCTGGTTGACCATCGCAGAGGCTGTCGGTTACAATCCAACTGCCGCTCAAATATCAATAAAGACCTGGGTCGATATGTTCCTGCAATCTATCATACATAGGAACAAGGCGATTTGGAGTGCTATGACGTGTCCTGATTGTCTCAATCACTCCCTTTCTCCCGTCGTGTGCCTTTCCACTCTCCCACCTGTATTGATATTTGAAGCTGTCCCTGGTGCGACCCCTCGTTTGATCCCTTCCGACTTCTTCACTTTGCCTGCAACTCTCTCCAACACAACATACGATCTCCGAGGCGTAATCAGTCTGGAAGGCTTTCATTTCACTGCTCGTCTTCTTGGCAAGCAACCCTCTCAAAGACAGTGGTCTTACGACGGTCAGAAGAACGGGGGAATACCATATCCTTTCTCGCTATCTATCGACTCAAGCACCGAGGCAGAAATGTTATATGTCTATGGCTTGCGGACATAGAAGGTGAGTGAATAAGTTGATTGAGCCCATGAATAAATGGGAACTTATTCAGTGTTGATGTAGTTGTCGCGTCTTCAATCCGACACGCGACGCGATCCACCGAAGCCCTCGTGTAGCCACTGTGTTCTCCCACTTGAGACGATGCCATACGCATAAACACATCTTCCTTCGTCGCGTCGCGTTATCCTTCACGACGTAGGTCGCTGCCACAGTTCGTCACTGTCTGATTTGTCATGTTAGGGTCCTTATCTGAGCATTAGATCTTCATGTACCAACGGCACTTTTGGTAAACAGGGGTGATCGAAATCACTTGGGGGTTTACTGCTGATTTATATCATATAAGAAAGTACTCCATGGATTCAGACCGGTGGCCCTCGAATTTCACGCTGCAGCGCGGGCTGTAACTTCACACTTAATGGCAGGTCACGCCACTCCTTTCTGCATCGACGATTTCATAGACAAGCTGTTACCCCACGTATCTGCCTCTGGGGGCTGGGAACTGATTGGACGGCGAGCTGTAGCGAGAAGCAGGCGGGTGCCCGTCCCGAGTTTCGTGTACGTAGCATCCTCTCTTGCACCGTACGTATTAACTTGCACCCAGCTACGGGCCTTTGAGTCCCTCGCGATGAACTCTTGGTGCAAACATCCCTGGCCAGCATGTTGAACGGATACCGGAAGCCAATGTGTCCGAGATGTCGACAGAAGATACACTTAAGGTAATATTTGATTGACGACCGGGCTTTAGCTGACCTTCTAACATATAGAATGAAATGCTGAGGATTGTACAAGACGAGGGCACGATCAATATGTTCCGACTCATCGTTGACCCTCACAGCTTTGGACGATCGGTTGAAAATCTTTTTTATCTGTCTTGTCTGTTTGACGACGATGTCTGTGGGTTTCACATAGATGAAGATGGGGTGCCCATCGTAGGTGTGTCACTTTGTCTAAAACAATTCTGTAATCTAACGCCTTCAAGCGGATCGTACGTCGGCCTCTGATCAACCTATTGCATCAAACGCCAAACATCGCCAAATGGTGTTGGAATTTGACATGCCCACTTGGAGGGTATGTGTTGTCTCCCAGTCTAGATACCTCACTTAATCAGGTCCCTTAGCATGCAATAGACGTATTTGATATCGTCGATGCAATCATGCCTCGTCCGGATGCCATTGGCGTTTGAATACTCCGTAGGACTATTTGATGTTCGGGCTTCGGTAAACCACTTCAGGTTATTGTCATGTGATACTGCTTTTTCAATTGACCTCGGTTTCTGATCGAAAACAAAGGGGCGAATTGAGACAATTCCGAATTGATCAACGCTCCAGATCGATCTCCACATTTTCTCTGACTGTACAAGTTGGATGGCATGGTCACATTTTCCCATGCATCCTTCTCTCCCTGCTATCTAACATCACCTGTCCATACCATCTCCGGGTACATAACACAGAACGACTCGAGCCCAATGTTGGTAGCACTCTTAGAAGTTCTCGACATTTTCAATGGAAAAGGAGCTATAATATTCAGTACGTATATTGATACAGAGAGTGTGCAGTGTTTAACTGCAAATAAGTCGAGAGACAGATACGCAAGCCGCCTGTGTTCCACATCGTGCCTTGTGCTAATATGAAGGATTCACCCTCTCGCCCAACCGTTCACGAACCTGCGATCAATGTGTTGATAATCACAGAGCATATCTGTATGCATACCGCGATGCTGACAAGTATGTATTATTCTTTGAGACACGTGTTGTATGTCTTATGTGTACAGCCATCACGCAGACTATGGCGCGTGACCCCTCGATACATACAGTGTGTGCAGAAAGTGAGGAGCTTGCAGAGTTTTTGGCTGAGCGGGCGACCATGATCTGCTGTGTCGAATGTGGTGAGGACGTGTATGGTTGAGACACACTGAGTACTCCATAAGTTGCAGCTTGCATATGTACATCGTACCGATCGAATCTATGCAGGACAACAATCTCAACTACGTCTCGTCAAACATGTCTGCTATAGTGTATCCGTTCGCAGCGTCATCGAAGAAAAAGTATATGAGACCCTCTCGTACAAGGAAGGTCATGAAGTCTGTAGAATCCATCACTATGGCTATACTGACTGCTCTCAATATAGGACTGCACTAACCTTTCAACCTCGTCAACGGTTGCATGATGACAAATTGTTCGGATAGGTCAATGATGGGATATTCGATAGTGTTGTGGTACAGACAAGTACAGTTGCGGAAGGTCGAGAACCTGATGGTAGGCATGTCACTCGGTTCTACATTCACTGTCAGTGCTGACCACTTCACGAATCATAGACTCACGTAACACCAGAAACAGGCCCGGGAGTTCACATCCGTTATGGGTCATATTGCTGATGCGTTACTATTGGGTGAGGTGGTGCGTATGTTGTATTCATTTGACCGTTGGCCTCGACGTGAAAAGTGGTTTCTGATATGGTAATATTGGCAATTGCTGAGACAGTTTTGATAGAAAATGTTTTACTAGACAGTGTCTTACTCGTCAGCAGAAAGCGGGCGAAAGACACGGAGTGGAACAACATTCCATACCATGTTTCGATCAAATGGACGTCCTGCAGTTATCAACCACCAATTATCTTCGGCTTCGGCGCACAGGCTGTGAAACAGGCTTTTTGACCAGAAGTGGTACTGACATCGGGCCCCGCATAGGATGTAGGCTTGCGAAACAGACACTGACGTGCGTGCATCAACTATGATATAGGTAGTGTCGGTTACACACCAAGCCAATCCCTCTGGTCCTACGCAAGATGGGATCGCAAGCGTGGCACTAACATTGTAGATGCAATGACATAAACAGAGTAGTCATTAGATGGTGACGTCCAGCTTGCAGACCTATAATTTGCAAGGTATAACATGCACAACACATAGCATAAACCATTGTAAGGACCGGGCATGACGTAAGCCTAGGACATAGAACTTGTGGCGTACTACTATCTGCTTCACACACTCGATAACTTTTCACTTCAGCTGAACGGCTGTTCAGACGTGGTACACCTCCCTTAAATGTTAAGTATAAGTGGTTACTGACGTCGACACATGCTCTTTAGGATCTTCGGTGTTCTTGTTCATAACACCAACCATTTCGCATTCATATTCAGGCATCGCAGCAATATGCCCGTACAGTATACGACCCGATACAATCTTACTCTGCGATGCATGTGATAGATCGTAACAAAGTACGTGGATCAGAATGTGCCATAGTAAAAGATCCCTGATCTAACCAAGACACCTCAGCTGCTGCCCAGGCTTGTGTTTCATTTTTTTTTTTTTAAAAATCTATCGTGCGCGCGATTGGTCACATAGATGCAGTTGACATCCGATACATGGACGGATCTGAAGATTCCAGAGGACGGATGATCTTTGTATCGCTGCAGTCAATCAGAAATTTACTTATAGACAGTCGGCCACTCATTCGAAGACCTACTGATATCACATTCTATCCCACTGACGTTCTACTCTCTGCCCGAGCTCTCTCTGACAACAGAATGTCCTCACCACTGACCGAAATTGAATCGGTTTCTTCTCATGCATCCGAAGATTCAATCTCGGCTCAGGAGAATGAAGACGGTTACCACAGATCTGCTTTGTGGAGGTCATTATTCGTCCTCTCGCAAGATCTGCGCGCTGTGAACGAGCACACAGTTTCCAGCGTACCAACCACTAACAACCCTCGTCCATTGAGAGTGATGGGGGACAACGCTGAATATTGGGTCAACGATTCCAGTGATATATTCACCTTCAAGTTCCCTGCTACTCTCGATCTAGAAGGTCAATACAATCGTTCCAGACCATATTTTAACCTCCCGCGGACAGGTGTAAGCTGTTGATTGATTTATAGTGTGCTCGACTCTGATCAGAAGCACCCACCACACAGCTGGATCTATTTGCCTTGAAGAGAATGCGGGCGCAATTTGAAATCCGACCACTCGACGCCGATGCTACTGACGTGTACCCCGAGGAAGCCATCAGATGCAGTTCCACTGCAATCGATATGTTAAATGTCTTGCACGGCGAGGCAGAGGATGCTAGGAACACTTGTAAGTATCTGTAATTCCATTTGTTCACGATTTATGTAACTATGTACTTGCAGTACTGCCTAACGCGTCGGTGTATCCGCGTGATGTCCCTTTTTGGTGTCAATACACCAACGGAGAGGAAAAGAGACTGTCGGTGGTACTGACCACGGACCCCCTCGTTCAAAACATTCCCGATGTAGAGACTCGATCCTGGGTAGCCTCACAATGGCCTATATTGCAGAGTAGGTCAAGTCTATAGTACTATGCATACAACGCGACACTTGCGCGATAAACGCGACATTCGCGCGACCCGCGTGACTTAGGCGACACTTGCGCGACTTGCGCGCGCCTTAGGCGAACTTTCCCGCGCCTAAGCGCCATAGGGCGCCTGACCTCCTGGAGTATTTTTCCCATGTCCAACCAAGTTCCCAGGTATGCATTTCTCCATTTATCATTTATTTAAACATCGTACCATGTTTATTTTATATCACTGACATTTTTTTACCTTTTACCTTCTTACCACTTCTCATTACACTTTTTACAAGACACACACTTCAGTTTTCACTACCATCTTACTCCGAGTTTTTATTATGTTTTGAATAAATCATCGCAAGCCCTAGTAGCAGTTAGCTCTAGTGGTCATATCCGCATCGCACTTCACGTCTTAACGCCTCAACAAGTCTCAGTATAGTCTGCATACCACTTTCGCTCAGTTCCGCTTTACAGCGCGCGACTTTCCCACGCTTCGCGCCCCTATAGCGCCTTTGTTCCCGCTGTAGAGACTCGATCCTGAGTAGCCTCACAATGGCTCATATTGCGATGTAGGTCATGTCTACAGTACTACGCATGCAACGCAACATAGGCGACACAAACGCGACATAGGCGACACTTGCGCGACTTGCGCGCGCCTTAGGCGAATTTTCCTGCGCCTAAGCGCCTTATGGCGCCTGACCTCCAGGAGTATTTTTCCCATGTCCAGCCAAGTTCCCAGGTATACATTTCTCCATTTATCATTTATTTCAACATCGTACCATGTTTATTTTATATCACTCTACACTTTTTACCTTCTTACTATTTTTACTTCTCATTAGACACCACCATACCACACACTACACTTCAGTTTTCACTAACATCTTACTCCGAGTTTTTATTATGTTTTAAATAAATCATTGCAAGCCCTAGTAGCAGTTAGCTCTAGTGGTCATATCCGCATCGCACCCCACGTCTTAACGCCTCAACAAGCCTCAGTATCGTCCGCATACCGCTTTTGCTCAGTTCCGCTTTACAACGCGCGACTTTCCCGCGCTTCGCGCCCCTATAGCGCCTTTGTTCCCGCGCTTCGCGCATTTCCCCCTAGAGTTGTCACCTGTGGATCCCAGCTCTCTTGCATCCCCTAAGGGACGAGCCTATCGCACATCTTTCTCTTCCCTTCAACAATTATATCAGCTGCACCCTCAGCTGAGTTGAAGATCCTTCACCGCGCTTCGCGCATTCCCCCCTAGAGTTGTCACCTGTGGATCCCAGCTCTCTTGCATCCCCTAAGGGACGAGCCTATCGCACTTTATCTCATCCCTTTAACATTTTATATCAGCTGCACCCTCAGCTGAGTTGAAGATCCTTCACCGATCCCTCGCGTTCTTCCATGCCCCATCTCAAACGGAGCGACATTGGAAGTACGTACCCGTTTACCATCTCATACTCCTATCTGACTATCGTGGCGCGTGCAGAGGACACAAAGCACAGCCCTTGTAAGTGTTTTTTTGGTTTGTTGTCGACGACTCCCGCGCTGAATTCATATACGTTAAGCCAGGTCAAATGCAAAGAGTGCCGTTATGGCAGGCGGATCGCCTGGAGGAGGTGAAGGATCATCTGCGACGACCAACAGTATGTGTTCGTTTCTGCCCTTGTCGATGACCAAATAACTCGCAATTTATCAGGAGACGATCTACTGTCCGGTCTGCCTGACCCTCTGGGGCACTATTCTGGACTTATCACCCAGTACCACTTGCAAGATGCCGTTGTCGTGGCCCCTACAGTGCGAGCTGGTAACGGAGTGCTTATTAAACCTGCGGAGTACAGTAGTAAGCTAACCAATGGGGACACGGTAATGGTGGAATGCCAGCTCAAACTGTACGTATGCGATACTCTGCGTCGTTACAGATATTGACGAATTCGTCTCTAGGTGGAACATTGGTCCCAACAAAAGGGACAATGCACCCCCCGAAGAGAAAAACGGGTCTAGACGCTACCAAGTTATGATGAAGTCGATGAAACTGCTCCCTGATGCATCCATCACTGCGAAAACGTCGCACGACTTCCATCTGGGCAATAAAGGTAAACGCAAAGCTTCCACGCCGGATGATGACTCGTGTGCGATGAAAAAGGTTCAACGTGATGATGACTTTGAAGACAATGATCCTCAAGATGACGTCAGCAGAGCAATGGAATACACGCAATGCAGACCGAAGAATGATACAGGTCCTCTTGTATGCACGTGGGAGGTCCAAAGAGGCTTTGTATAGACTTTGTACTCTATTCTCCATTTGTCTCTTCCTCTCTTTTGAACAACTCGTCATGTATTTTACTAGAATCCGTCCAATGTGACTGCAGCAAGCGCTTCATCTGCAGTGAACGATTGAGAATATACATAACACATGTCCTAGCGGCTACGATGTACTATGGAAGTAACGAGAGAAGAACCCGGTGTGCATCACGCTGAGGATATTCCAATAGGTGATGGAATTGATATACAACTGAAGGCCACGTACCTTGTTATCAGGAGGTTCGACACGTTTTGGTCACAATTCGTCATGTCGACAATGGATTTGTCTGATGTTTGCTTGACAACCAGAATGCTGCCGGTGACTGCTTCATGACCCCCGCTCATGTTCGACATAAGAGCAAGCAGTCGGTTAGGCCGCGACGAGGCTGATGGTAATTCGACAAAAATTGTATACCAACTGCTTATATACACGCCAGAGCATGGTGCAGATTCGAAAGATCGTCGCAGTATACGCCGGGATACTGTACATTGTCCGTGTTCGTATTGTTTCACCCAATACGTGACGTCGAGGTCGTCGAGTGTAGGAACCCTATGAATGCCGTCACGTATTGGGACGGGTACAAGACATGGACGAGAGCAATCAGCTCCGTAGAACAGACATGTCGTTATCTGTAAGAATCGCTGCAAACGAGTAGTAAGCGTATCGTATTAAAGTAAAACTATAACAATTGCGTACCGGCTGTCGAAACCTAATCTCCAGGGGTATGTATCTGACATCATCGTCTACGGCATACGATTAGATGGTAAATATTGTTATGTCTGGTTAGAGAAAATGATCTGCTTACGAGTATGTGCACTGTCTGTGTATAAGTTTCTGCTCATAACAGCAACTCGAAACAGACACCATGTGTTCGTGCAGTGCGGCGACAGTCGCCACTCTATGTCTACCTTGTTGAACACCTGTGAGACCGTATCCTCCGCGTTGAAGGATCTTCAACTCAGCTGAGGGTGCAGCTGATATAAAATGTTGAAGGGAAGAGTGAGATGTGTGATAGGCTCGTCCCTTAGGGGATGCAAGAGAGCTAGGATCCACAGGTGACAACTCTAGGGGGAAATGCGCGAAGCGCGGGAACAAAGGCGCTATAGGGGCGCGAAGCGCGGGAAAGTCGCGCGTTGTAAAGTGGAACTGTGTGAAAGCGGTATGTGGACGATACTGAGACTTGTTGAGGCGTTAAGACGTGAGGTGCGATGCGGATATGGCCACTAGAGCTAACTGCTACTAGGGCTTGCAATGTATTATTCAAAACATAATAAAAACTCGAAGTAAGATGGTAGTGAAACTGAGTGTGGTATGTGGTGGTCTAATGAAAAGTGAAAAGTAAGTAGTAAAGTAAAGTGATATAAAATAAACATGGTACGATGTTGAAATAAATGATAAATGGAGAAATGTATACCTGGGAACTTGGCTGGACATGGGAAAATACTCCTGGAGGTCAGGCGCCCTATGGCGCTTAGGCGCAGGAAAATTCGCCTAAGGCACGCGCAAGTCGCACAAGTGTCGCCTATGTCGTGTTTGTGTCGCCTAAGTCGCGCGAACGTCGCCTAAGTCGCGCGAACGTCGCCTAAGTCGCGCGAACGTCGCGTTTATCGCGCTAGTGTCGCGTTGCATGCATGGTAATGTAGACTTGACCTACACTGCAATATGAGCCATTGTGAGGCTACTCAGGATCGAGTCTCTACAGTGTCCCAATCAATAAAACTACGCAAGGAGGAGTCTTCGACATGATGCCATAAGGTGGGACAAGACGATCCACATGGTAAGCGAGTGAATTCTAAATCTTGCTCTAAATGGATGCCATATGTGAGGTCGACGTCGAGTCCAAGCTTGTCGTCAACTGCAACGAATTCCGAAGAACGTGTTCGTATAGCAATCCCTTCTCGGAACCATTGGGGGTAAAACCAGGCTACCCCTCCGGCAGACATGACAACCATATCCGCGGTAGTAGGCGCGTTTAGAATTATCTGGAGCACGCTTTGACTCGGTCGTGGTGCAGATAGTGTAATTACGTGACAATCGTACATGTATTTGCGGAATTGATATGCGGCGTGAGCGATTGCCGTATGGGATGTTCTGGAAATGGATGTGTAGCCTAGCTCGTGCTTGATGAAAGTGTGGAGCAACTGGAACGAATGATATGGCACAACGATGTTCAAATTGAGAGGGACCATTCCGCTTTGACCAGTGATCATGGCTCATGCGACCGAACCAGTTATGACGGCTCTGGAATATCTCAATGTACGAATGAATGAATTGAACTGCGACGGCATGAAGGGATCTAATAGGAGTCGAAAACATCGACGCAACACTGCAGAAGCCATTGCTTGCAATCGACGACAGGTCAGATGCACAGATTGCAGGTCGGTAATGGTAAGCATCTCCATAACAGACGTTGCAATATTGTGAGTATAAGTGACTTTGAAAAATATCAGTACGGACAGGATCGGATTCAGTTTCTCTTACAGTAGTCGGCTCGCTGACCAGCATTATCGGGAATCTGGGTGCGACCATGGCGTGCCATACTGAAGTGCAGGACTCGGCGATAGATGAGGATGATTCTCCGTAAGCGCACATATAACCGAGATGGTGCTTGGCATGTCTCACATCCTGTAAGCCTTGAAAAACTGACAAGTCATAAGCAAATCGGAAGACCTGGAAGAATAACGAAATGGGGAGAAGTGCTCGACACGCTGCAGTCAATAGAAAGCAAGCGATGCATGTGGGTGGGGAGTTCTCAGTAGGACACAACGAGGAATAAATGTTTGTGCTTCCGACATTGGTTATTACAAGTATTGACACTATATGATGTGTAAAAAATGTCTGTGTAATTGGAACGCTAAAGGGTTGGAACAGATCAGAAGAATGAACGGTATTCAAAGCAAGATGGTCCAAGAGAGCAGGTGGAAGTCAGAACAGATGAAAACATTGCATATGTCGTCTTGCCCTAGAACGGACGAGCACTCGACGTATTGAGTGTGGAGCCAGTGGATTTGTCCTGCAGAACAGTCGTATACGAGTTTTGACGACATTAACGATCTTAACCTTCAGTGGTACAGCAGGGTAGTCAGTAGTGAAGGAGCAGAAATTGGGCAGCATCCACTGCGGGAGATTACTTACTGAGGAGCTAGTTAGGCCAGTATATGGACGTACGCTTGCTTGTGCAGACGTCACACCCGTCGAGAAGCTAGAGTATTTGAGCTGGATGAGCTTCAGAAGGTATTCCGTGGATTGCTGTGTACCCCACGGTATTCTGCCAAGTACAATCAATACATGATTCCCTCTATATGGGGTAAGAGATTCCGTAGAGCGGAAGCTGTAAAAGCGTGCCCACTGATTTTGTCGCACTCAGGGTCTGACACGCCCATCTTTTCCACCAGAACTGGGATATCAGAGGCAACTGGTGGCTGCGAGGTTGAATCATCAGGTGCACGCATGAGATCTGCCGGATGCGAACTAAATCCGGCTGTTTCCATTGCAACTACTGCCTGTGGGTTCAATTCGTGATCCTCAACAACTCTGTCTTGGAGACCCGGAAGAGTGCCATCTTGTGGATATAGGTTCATTATTGATTCATCCAGCTTGATATGGGCATACATGTGGTTGTGGGCCTTGAGCCACAGCAGGAAAGACCATATCTTGTGTTTTCGCACTCGGAAAAGTGAACCCATCCGTTTGGGATCAAAGGGACCAGGACCAATGAAGACAATGCTCAGAAACCCATTGATATCAGCTGGTGAGCGAGGGAGCACTTCGGCAACGGACATAACATTCATGTCATGAGCACATGTGTTTCCATGGAACACCTTCGGCTGTGATGGGTCTGAGGATTGGAAGAGGCGGGTCACATGCGCCGTAATGGAATAGATAGCACAGACTTTCTCCTCCAACCAGGTCAAATCACAGAACCTATCTGGAAGCTCACCACGAAACAAACGATCGGCAAGGGCGAGAGCAGGCAGCGTCTGATGTGTCAATGCCCTGTGGCACGAATGACATATGAACAGTGATGTTGCGTGAGAATTGGCCCAGATGAGGCCACGTTTGTCCAACATGAGGCCATCAAGAATTTCGTTGCCATAGGAAAAACAAGAGGACATGCCCTGCAAGACACACTTCTTGATAATATAAGGATCTGAAGCGTGGAGCATATCAAGATGAAGAGATGTTACATTATGGTCAAGAGAGACTTCAACTGTATGCTGGTCATACTGGGAGCATACTGCGCACACGAGGGGCTCGGTCCAGGCAGACCCTTGCATGTACGAGTTGAGGCAAGTCAAAGCAACATTGGTAGAAACAGGTTGGGGCCACTGAGCTTCTCGAGCAGCTTGCTCAAACCGGGTGTCAGCCAGAATGGCATGTTTCAAATCTACACGTGCAGCTTTGCAACAAGTCGATGGTGATGGCACTGGGAGCACAAGAGATGCCATTATCACATCACTAAATTCGTGCACCAGGACTCCTTGCAAAAGATCATCTCTAGATTTTGAAAGTGAGATGGGGAATGGACAATACGCCAGATATATTTCGCACAGCACATCCATATTACATTCACGGAGGTAGATCGCACGTAGGCATAGGAAGTTGGCCAGCGCATTGCATGACTGATGATGGGAACGTGAGCAGGAGAGTGGTTGGAAAGCAAGAGAGTGTATACATGCTCGAATATCTGCCTGAGGGAGCCGCTCAAGACGACAAGTGAGTTCATCCAAGGAGGAGGAAATCCAGTTCAGGTGGACATCCGATGCGCTCGAGGGTGGTGAAAAAGAAGCGAGCAGCAATGACAGAATGACAGGACATTGACGAAGCGCCGCTGCAATCTCTGAACCATAATTGATAAGCACTGCTGCCGCTATCAAAGTACCACATGTCAGTACACAATCAATCGGAAGGTGTGTGGAGAAACGGAACATCAGCATATCATGCAGCAAACGTGCAAGCTCTAAGCACAAGTCCTCAAAATGACGCAAGATTGCAAGGACACTTTTGGCCTTCACGCATGCATCACATCACTTCAAACCAATCAGCTGAGCAGCTTCACGGAGGATGGGAGCTGTTAAACCATTCAGCTGATTTTCATAGTACACGGGTGACGCAGAGAGCCATGACGGATTGCCCTTTAACACAGAGAGAAGAGAAACATCAGAAGTGGTGGAAAATTTGACCGAACACAAAGCAAGACATTGGAAGATATGACAGTGCGTGTAAGATGAAGACTCAAACAGAGCACAGGAAAAGGGAGCCGTAGCATCACCAACTTGGACCAAAATGCTGGAATCCTCAAGACTTACAAACACAGGAGGGTCAAATCGCTTGCATTTGGGACATGACACCATATGAAGTGCGAGTGCTGATTCCAACCATGCACAAAAAACGGGCGCGGTCGCAAAAACGGTGGGATGGGTGTGAGGGTAGTATAACGGGTCATAAAATAATGGGTAGTCAGATGTTTCATGTTCAACACCATGAGGTGGACAGGCATACAAGTCAAGGACGTGAGCGCGGGTGCACGGCGACTTCGACAAGAAGATGGACATGCTAAGGAATTTTTCAATAACCAAACTATGAAGAGAGAAGTGAAAACGTACTCGCAACAAGGAAACATTCAGCTCAAGGAATACGGACCGTTTTGCATGACTGAGCACGCCTTCTGAACCTGACACAGGTTCAGACAAGCAGAATGAACCGAGCTATATGCACAGATGAGTACACATACAGATAAGTGCGTGTTCAACTCACCTGTGACTCTGACAGCAAAGGTAACCACTTGTCTTGCTGCTCCTTCATGCAGTACTTGTGCAGAATGGTATTCACCAGGGTGTTATGTACGTCACACATGATAGAGATACAGAGGGGTCAATCTTCGCGAGGTCCTCAATTGCAATAATTGCAGATACAAAGGAGCCCTCTGCGCCTCTGTGCTTGTCTCTATGCCCATGAGCTACAGAGTGGTGTCAGTACGCTTGAGAAAGACAGCTGCTTCGATGCTGACCCCTTGCTCAAAAAGGCCCTGAATGATAGTTGGGTCCATAGATTCTTTCTCGTCCATTTCGCGGACCTTAGGGCCAACAATGTCCACCGCAAAGCGCTTCACCAAACATATGTTCGAGTCGGCGTTGTAAATACGAGAATTAACATACCCGAATCGCGAAACAGAATGTGCTGCCAGATGCGGGCTTGTTGTTATGATAAGCGTCATCACAGAGTTGCGCAAAGCTTCGGGATTCAGCAGGGTAACGTCGAGAAGACGGTCTCGCCAAAGATGCTCCTAGGAGAGCCAAAGGAACGGCCATGGAAGGACTGGCCAGTTTTAACATGCGAGGTTGCTGGTAACGCTGAGAGGGGGCCTGTGTTGGTAGATGAAGGATGGAATGAAGCAAACAGAAAATACGAGGCCGCCAAGATACCTTTGGAGGTAGGAAATGGTCAGGTGATAAGAACAACGCTTACAAGGAACGGACTCACTCATGGCGTGTGTTCTTGGTAAAGATCACAGAGGTGCTTGAATAGATGGTGTGGTATCTGTTGTTGACGAAGGGAATGACGACGAAAGGGCGCTAACCAGTTCATCAGTGCGAGCGTGCCGACCTACAGCACTACCCCCACCTCAATGGCGCTGAAGTCAAAGAAAGACAAAGATCGAAAATTAATTATCAACCATCACGTGACTTACAGAGGGAACTCCCGCGTGCCGTTTTTTGGGACTTCCCATCTTCTGTGCTTCACCATGGCAAAGAAATCACACGGAATGCGTGGACCCGTTGGCCAGGCAAAGAAGCTGGCTCAAACAAAGGCCCACCGAGACCGAGAACCACAGAAGATCAAGGCTGCCGTAGAACGAGATCTTGGTGAGTTCCTCTTATATTAATATCTATTGCATATTCAGTGACATATTTTCTGGAATTAGTAACCTATCGCATCAAAAGATTTCCTTCCGACTTTCTTTACATTAAACGTGACGGAGCGTTGGTGCGCGACATCATCAGTCAGAATTTCACGTCGTCCCCAGATCAACTCAAAGCATTGCCCTGACCATGGCAAAATTGTTCTTCCACTCGACCATCTACCCACTGGCACCGTCCCTGATGGTATGCCTCCCTACCTCGCTATCCGCTACGAGCATTTTCTCTCCAATGCACACCAGAAGCGCCTCATTCTGAGATGGGATGACGTTGTCGCTTCTCACCCTGTCAACCACCTAAAGCCCGACACCAACTGATCCACCACTGAAGGCCATCATTTCAGCATATGGGAGGTTTTCGGGTCAAAACCACGCATGACGGCAGACACTCGCACACAGACTCCCAAGGCGAAAGAAGCAATTGACTGCCTTCTTGGGTATGTACAATCCTTCATGGCGCCGAAATTGGCCACTGCGTATGCGGACCATGCGCCTCTTCACTGGAAGGCCATGCAAAAGTGTGTATACTATGCAGTCAATGAAAATCTGTGTAGGCTGACATCATTTAGGGTTCATGCCCGCGTTCATCAACACCTGGGCGGTGACCTATTGTCTCGGCCCAGGGTAGACATGGGCGGGCCTTTTTTTGCTCTAGCTGTCAAGGAAGCAGGTTCAGGTATTGTACACCTCGACTGGAACAACAACCGAGCTATCTACGCCTATATTTTCGCAGTTGGCGACTGGGAAGGTGGAGAATTTTGCATCCCACAGCTGGGAATCAAGATCCCTGTGCGTCCGGGGCAGGTATTAGCTGTTCTCGCACGTGTTTTGGCACATTTCAGTGCTCCGGTGACAAGTGGGCGCAGGATTGTCTTTACCTGCTTCACAGACACGTTACTATTTAAACATGCTCACCCTGAGACAGAGGGTGTTGTGGTTCTTTAGTTTATACTGTGTAGACTCGGAGGAATGGTGAATTAAAACTTGGATTATCTGCTTCAATTTTAAATACAAGACTGGCTATAATGTACACGTCTACTATATGACATGCGAGCAAAAGCGCCAAACGCTTGACAGGCGCCAGCTCACAAGTATAAACGATGTTGCACGTCCCGTGATATTCGCATCCGCGACACGTAGCATCGTCATGGGAATTTGGCGAGCCTGGATAATAAGCTTCGTAGGTGTATGTGCGGGCATGCTGTAAGACACGCTACAGAGAGCTGTGGTAGCAAACAATCATGAGAATTGTGTTCAACAAAAGAGAACATGTCTGGCGTGATTGGAATTCTCAACGTGTCGGGGACTGGCGCGTTCGAGCGCCGTTACGATCGGTGGTAATCGGAAGGATAGGTCGAAGGGTATATACAGCATACATGCTTGTTGCTGGTGTACAGTAGTACGCGTTCTTCTCTTTATAACACGAACACACAAAGTCCCGTCGGCGATCGTCGGGAATTGGCGCGTCCGCGGCGTTACGATCATGTAACATTGTATGGATTCACCATCAGCCTCACCAATCTCAGGGCCCAACTTGGCCTCGTGCACATGACCTGTGGTCTATCTTAGCACACACCATTTACTATATGTACAAGTGGGAAGACTGCCATCATTTTCGAAGCTTCTTGTTACATAACGACTCATAAAGACTCCAACTTTCACTCTGATTCCCAGGGCGAGTTGACAGTCGTATGTGGTTCTCTACTCTAGCATATGTCACATTGGCGGTTGCCACAACGCTGCAGCCAATCAGTAATAGCAATATCGAGGAAAGCACACGTTCTGCCGAGTCCAACAAAATTGTGGAAGGTGGGTCGCACTTTTATATCACGACGAACATCGAGTTAATGTAAAAAAAGGATGGGGAGCGGTGAAATGTGAGTATGAACTACTCACTTTTCGATTACTTCCTAATGTCAAAATTTATTAACAGCGCTGTTTGATGATCCCTCGAAAATCACAGATGCGATACACGGTCAATTTGATCACCTACTCATTCCTCGAGGCTGCGTTGCTTACAACCTAACAGAAGGCTTTGATTCTTTGTCTGCCTCAGCACACACGTGGTACGATTCGCATTTTCCAGACACGGGAGAGTCTTTCTGGGACAAGATCGTAGAGCTTGGTCCAAATATCAAGAAAAACCTTGAGGAATATGCCGACGAGCTCTTTCTTCATGCCGTGGAGCTGTATCCATCTGATAAGCTCACAGAGTTCAGGGAGTCTATGGTCAACGTCACTGCTACTGTTACTGTACTGCACAAAGTCTGCAGTGGAGCTGCAGAGGACAGTGGCGTTTCCTTCCAGACCATAATTGAAGAACATGGGGATATCTTCGGTGTCCTATTCGCAGAGCTTATGGAGATGTTCCCGCCACCCGATGAGGCTCCCGGTCATGACAACCGTACAATTATGATCAGCATGGCCCTTGACCGCTTCGAAGAAGGTTTTTTACAGGTCGCCACCAAGCTTGGAGTCAGCGAGGAACTATTGAAAAGCCACTCCAGTTCTCTCAAGTTTGTAGTTCAACATGTCACTGTAACCATAGGCACGTCACGAGCATCTGACCGTTCCGGAATATTGACGACATAATCTTACATGATACAGGAGACCTTGTTGAACAACATCCTGACATCGCTAATACACTCTTGCTTGTTGTAATAGCAGAGTTGTTGCCGTTTTTGTTACCCGAAGTTGGCGTTTTATTTGAGGGATGGCTTCTTCGCCCACTTCTCCGCCTGCTTGGATTTGGACCACTAGGACCAATTAAAGGTATGTTTTTGTATATTGTTGCGGTGCTGAGCAGCACATCATTGTGACATTTTAGGTGGAATTGCTGCGTGGTTGCAACGGTGGATATTTGGTGCCACCATCCCAGGGGGTAGCTGGTTTGCGGCGCTCCAGCGCCTAGCTATGATCGGTACAAAGCTTTGAGTGCCATTGAAGTTGTTCGAGTTTCAGCAGTCGTTTGTTTCATGATTTCAAGAACTGTTGGGGTCTGTGCTATGTTTGTACTTTAGAGATGATATACCTCAAGTGAATTTCCAGATATCACTCAATTGTAAATGAGCGGCTTGCCTGTGAGCATTACGTCTTGATGAGTTGACAATGTATGTCATTAGGCTCGTGACCAGCCTGGTGTATACTACCACAGTAAGTCGAGTGGTGTAGCCAGGCTGGTCGATCTCGGAGAAATTTGGCAGGCGAAGCGAGGAGTTTTAAAATTAGCAGATGCCGATTGTGCCGGTGGTAGTACTCAGTCATATGTCATTGCCACTACAATGTCTAATGTTGTTCCGACTTTATAAGATCTTATGTTTTAACCATGACTTCCATACGAGCTTTATCACTTGCTGCTCGAGACACGATTGAGGATCTCCTGCCAGGCTTTCTAAGTGCTCTTTCAATGACACAACACCAGCAAGTTTTCAAGGCTTTTTCGCGACTTGATTTCATTTCCCAAGGATCACAACATCCAAAATTGTTTCAACTCAGATGTCTTGTATCATTACTTTCACATCAACAAAAGTGCGCGCGTGGTGCATGCCCATGCAGCGCTTACAAATCACCACAAGACTTGCACAAGGTATGTATGGGTTTGCAGCGTGTATGTATCGCATGGGAGGGATGTATGCACTAAATGCATGGTAAAATGAATGTACAGAGATTGGAAGCCATTTGCTATTGTAACGACAAGCCGGTCGTGAAGCAAACAAGTGCCATTAATGATATTCAGCGGTAAAAACATATATCTCGTCAGAACTCATCGAAACCTTCTAACTCCTCATCACCATCCTCACCATCCTCCGCACCTAAGTCATCATCCACTCCGTCATCATCATCTTCTTCGTCAATGTTCTCGTTATCATCTGCTTCGTCAGCGTCCTCCTCGCTGTCCTCGCCGTCTTCTCCTTGCTCGATTCTGGAGTAACCATAGTCGTCATACTCCAGCTCGCCGTCTGAGTCATCCTCTGGCTCCAGGGTGTGGTCAGCAGTAGTGGAGGGGCCAGTGCTAGGCTCGATGATTTCGTCGTCATCGTGATCAGTGCCTCCGCTGTTCAGCCCGACAACATCAAGCAGATCACGATCGTGGAAGAAGCACTGTGTCGCTTCGCGAGTCGTTCAATGTCCTATGCCACCACCATGAAATCTCATGAACATATCGCGGTCAACAAAACTAGTAGTATATCAACAACAAATTGTAATTTGAGTAAAAAAGACCCACACATTGACATAGTAGTAGATCCAGTCCTCATCGTTCTCACTCGGATGACGCACAATAGATGGCGGAAGTAACTCTGTTGTGTGACCCTTTGCGAAGGCAGGTATCAGGTGGATTCCACGAATGATCTGCTTCGGGTCGATAAATCCAAATGCTCCAGGGTCGCTGTGTGGAATGAAGCCAACCCGATGCAGCCGTTTTGCGCGCCAGCCTGCTCGATGCTCGAGGTCGCGACTGAACCAATGGACCCAAACAAAATCTATCTGCTTTTGCTCGTGTGATGAAGTGCCCGCGGCAGTGTCATTGAAAATGACAAATGTGTGAAACACACCAATGATCCGAGCATACCAGTATGGATGTGCATCAATGTTGTCATTTTCGTGAGACAAGACCATGATATCAGCATGAGTGCGGGGATTGAGAGAGTCCTGTGCTCGTCGTAAGTCATATGATGTGTAGTTGACACGGAGCACTTTATGTCGATAGATTCGGTCATTGATGAAGATGACACGACTACGTTCAGCAGGTGTGAATGAAATTTCGTCGCTGTCATAGTCATGTCCTCTTAGTCATGAGATAATGTGGTCCTTGAGTTGAGGAAGAAAATCCTGACCATGTTAGTAACTTGGAGATGATGTCGAGCAAGAACAGACTCACTGTAAAGGCAGGATCACTCGAATTCTTTCTGAGCCATTGAGGAATATTCAGGAAGTGTCATACTCCAGTAGAAATGTGATAATGTGCACAGGGGTCAGTGAAAGGTAGCTGCTCGGAGTCCTCGAAGCGTAATGACGGAGCATCGAGAGAAACTGTTTTCCGATTCTGAAGCTTTCCTTTACCTTTTTTATGACCTGTTGATTTACTCCTGGCTGATGGTGCGTGCTCTGCCATCCGAAATAGGATCCTCTCGCGCTGTTGTTGCTTCGCAATGCCAGATGTAAATTGTGATTTGCTGACTCGTGGGTAGAAGCGTTTTACACGCCTATGTTCAAGCTCGCCCTGATATAGATCAGTGAAATAATAATGATGACGAGAATCTGTCACATACGAGCATAGTCGTGTAGTTGTCCATAGTACCAAATCGTCGGATTGTATTGACATAGTCGCTGAGTGCGTGAAGTTTGTATGTTTGAAAATTGAAACATCTGCGTCGTTTTGAGGAGCCCACAGCAGATTTCTCACGAATGTTGCTGTTGGGTTGCCCCTGCGCTGCTTTGCGTGCCTTCTGACGTCCACGAGCGGCCTCTTCGCTAGGCAAGTCATATGTATCATACTCTTTCTCCGTTCCACTGACAAAGCGTCGTAAAACTTTGCCAATCCGAGTTGTTGATGTGTCGAGGAAGGATAATGTCGAGTCAGTGTGGATGCGTAGCTTGGCCAGTCCTTGCCAAGTGGCAAGCTCAAATAGAAGATCAAGTACGAGAACATTGATTGTTGCTGGAAGAAGGTCCTCGAAAACAGGAATTGCACACTACAGTAGTACAGTATATCAGATGCCAATTAAATGATTACAATAGAAAATGCTTACTTGCAAAAGGTCCTCAAAATCGCGTGCAGCAAGCTTCTTCATTCCAGATGCATTGTTGCTGAACTTTCGAATGGTACCTCGACCAAAGGTGGGGACTCGCCGATATCTTCAAATAGCTGTGTGAGATTTGAGAGATTTATTCAACAACAGAGCAACTTACCGTCAGTTCAATGACTGAATGGTGTTGTTGCCATGTGCATACAACACTCACAGGAGATGTATGAACACTGCCTTGAAGACTCCAAGCTCGAACTCGTGAAGCAAATCCGGGACAAACATTGAGTAAAAGTTGAAGCCGAAGCGAGAAAGCCGAGTTGAGAATGCGTTCTAAATCATGTTTTTAAATGAAAATAAATCATAGTACAGACATAAATGCACCAATGTTGGAACAAGAGACTGTGGAGCAAGCATTCGTTTAACATACACACTTGCAATATTAGTACCTTCAACATATAACCACTTGCGAACTCGATTGATGATACTCCAGACTCCATTCCCATCTTTGCAAATTTTGTTCTTGTGCCAACGTCGGTCAGCCTTTGTCCCAATGCCACCAATTTTCATCTTCGGCATCAAGCACCTAGGACATGGACATTGTGCGAGGAATTTTATTGATGCAAGAAGAGTTCTGTGGCATAAATCAGTCAATATACAACATCAAGGACATCTTTTAACGCACTTTTCGGGATAATCAGCTGAGTATGTAAAAAATCGAGGAAATACCCTGCGAGAAACACCATCGAGAAACTCGATCACAATACCAAACTCATATGCGTGCATGAACTCGTCATCCATAAGGAGAAGCCAGATAGCATGCATGAGCTCATGCCGACAAAATGTGAGGATTTCGGATGTAGCGGGTTTATTGAAACAAGCCTGATAGAAATCTTGGAGGGTATCTGAAAGCTTCAAATCCATAAACCATCAGAACAGTATATTAGGAATTGTATGATCATACCTTGGGAATGTAGGCAAGATGGTGTGCAGCAAAAGCTGTTGGCTTTCCTCGCAAATACTTGGACTGGTTGCCGAGAAACATATAAATGGGCCATAAGGAAGCTGTTCCGAAACTTGCCAAGTGAGTTGAGTCGGACCACAGCATGACTGCAGCAACTACTGTCTCGAGTGTACAGCCACCTTCCCGTGGCTGTGAACGGATTCATTCATGCTCCTCAAGCATGACAGGCGAGTTGTAAATTTCCCCGTAAACACGTTCAGCTGGCTCATCATCCGATGATTGATAGAACATCTTGAAGGGAGTAAGATGAAATCGTTCAGCAGCAGTTTCACGGAATGCTGCCTTGATGACTTCGAGTGGTCGCCGGTAAAAAAGGCCAGGAACCTCGAATTCCGGGGCCGTAGACTCAGAATCGTGTTTGACTCCATCAGCAGGGAGACGGATCTTGACTGATGTTTCCATCCATCCATCTCCTGCCAAAAACAAAGACTGAATATCTTGAGGATCACCATGATAGCTATCGAGACAATTAACCTCTTTGACAGCACGGAAGTTCATGAGATGAGCTTTATCGAAATCATCTGCAAGAATAACCTCTTCGACAAGACGGTCCAACTCCGCAAGTGATTTCATACTTGAACCACCATAAAACCACCGCATGAGCCGAAAAGTTGTTGCATTGAGAAATGGCGTGAAAAAATGGGTCTGATTGGATTGAGTTGATTTTCCGAACCCAGACCACCAAGGCCGAGCCTCTGTACTGTCCTGGCTCTTGGCGAAAGTAGGGGCATCTGAGACGTGTGCAACTGAAGTAAGGTTATCGGGATTAAATGATGGAATTGAGCCGTTATATTTGCGGTAAATGCCATAGTGGTCGCGTGCCGTTGTGATAATGATGGGTTGGTCAGAGTCAATCTCGTTCGGCTCTGGATCATGATCTACTGCAGCCGATACATCATCAAGAGCTGACGGAGGCACAACAATAGGTGTTGGAGGGAGATCATCACGAAATCTCTTTGGTAAACGTCTGCGACGGTTTGGTAACCCTGACGAGCGAAACACAGGGGGTGATGGAGATCTCTGAATCTTATAAATCTGTCAGACAACTGCACAAAAAGTATGCAGAATAATGAAATCACAAGGTTATCAGCATCTCCGAGATCAAAAGCTTCATTATCACGAATCTCATCACGAGCCCTACTAGCAGCTTCCACTTCTTCTTGACGACGAACTTTTGCAATTTGTTGGGCTTCATGATCATGCCGTCGTTTTGCAAGTGATGTTGCTGTAGCCTCTGTAAGCTTGGCCGTGCATGCGCGCTTATGAGTGGTAAGTCCACCACGTGTTTCAAACTCCCTTCGACAGCCTTGGCATGTAATAGCCATCAGAAAACAAAGGGTGGCAAAGAATAGTATTTTTGATGTTGTCCGCATCGAACACGGACAGATGGAGTTCAACCAGTGCAGCGCTGCATGCGATAGACTTAGAAAAAAACAAGCGAGATTAGTTTGAACTCTGACACACATTCATAGTCCGACCTGTATCAGAGTGCGTCACATCATAGCCCCTTAAACGCATCTCTCACCATGCCTCAATCATCTGCTGCTGAACTGTCAACTCATTTTCATGACCTGCTTGATGAGCTAAATTTGGGTGTGCAAGCTGGTCGCAAGAGAAAAATCATGTACGTCAAAATCTTGCATCTTCGTGTCATCAAATCCACTAACTTATTTGAGTGGACCACTTGGGCCCTACTTACGTGCTGCCCAGTGGTTTCCCCTTGGAATTGATCCATTCGCGGACCTGGAAGGAGTTCTGTATGATGGAATGGAGGCTGAGTTTTCAGAATTGCGAGACGAGGATCCTGTCCAACCCAAAGATGATGAGAATGGGTGAGTTCGCTGACTAAGTACTAAGTAGCTAATGATTTTCGTGCAGTCGTGAAATGGAGCGGCGTGTCCAGCATTACAAGAACTGGGTCAAACTTGTACCAACATTCAGCGACACCATTTCAGGATTCGAAAAGGACCCAGTGGCAATGGACAATTTTATTCACACGGTAAGTGCATATATGCGTCACAATTTCATACTAACATACCTATACAGTTAGTTTCGGCTGCAAGTGATGCTAGATCGGACGACACTGGCAGTCTCATGCGAGAGGGACTCGAATATATGCTTCTGGATCCGGAATCTTCAAGCTTCAATCCTCCTCTCCTCAAGAAGCATGGAAAGGCTTGCCGTGGATGGAACCACCCTCAAACTGCGAGGCTTCTGTGCCCTGTGCGACGCCTGGAGGAATTTGATGCGGACCCACAGTAAGTCGCAACCACTTTCAATACATCGCTTACTAAACTATGTATCTACTATCAGGGCATTTATGGACGGAGTGAAAGAAGGCCGCATCCGCATCACTGCCAGCAAGCTTCCTAGCTTCATCTACGACGAGGCTATGTATGACAGAACATGAAAAAGTATGGGGTGCCTGTGAGGCTACTATCTCAAGCGGGTATGTTTCATTTGTTTACTTTGTGTCTACTTGTATGATGCTGCAGCATAGGTTTTCCGTCATATCTTCACAGGTCCATCAAGTGCCCTCTCACCAAATGGACGCAAAGGGACGAAGACTCCAAAAGGTCGAATCCATGGGATGACGACACCTACACCACATGCTATCGCATATGCGGCAGTGCAGGTAAGCCTCCGACTCATGAATCATTACCTCCGAGTCGTTCATTGACTATCTTAATTCAATCCCAGGCATATTTCCAACTCAGTTCAGCGACGCAATGGTGCAAGATCATCAACGAGTTTGATCTCGTCGAACTTTACGACAGAATCCTTACCATGTTCAAGGACGACGGCGCTGGTGCAAGTTGGATCAAGGAGACCATCGAACATTGGAAAGTGTGAGTTCTATTCAGTCTGTCTTTGATTACACAATGAGTGACTGACCTTTGCTGTACTCCTTCATGTAGTGAAACACCAGGGCTTCTGCAACAGGGACGCACTCAGGCAAGGACCAACGAGGGAGGCAATTCAAACGAGGACAGCGAAGATGACATGGACGGATTTTTCGATTCTGATGAGCCAGCAGTGCCTCGTGGGAACGGACCCGCAGCTCACAGCAATACACCCTCAGGATCTACTGCGACTGGCGAAGGTGACGGCACAGAGGAACGGCAAGGACCAAGCAGTAATGGGCATGGTCATCCTAGTTCTGCAACTGGTCCTGGCCCTGGTGGAGCACACAACAACAACGGTAAGATTATTTTTCTTATTCATATCTCTGTTTGATCATAGGTACAAATTTTCAGAATCGAGTGGTGTTCGGTCTACCAACGGCCATCAGGATAGCGGAACTCATCAAAACGGCAGTGAACAAGCACGCGAGAACCTTGGTACGAGTTTATTTGATTCACATCTGTACTCAATCATAGGTGCAAATTTTCAGACACAAGTGGCAACGTTCAATCCACCAATGGCCAACTGGATGACAGCGGAACTCAACAAAACGGCAACGAAGGACCTGCTCAACATTCGGACTCACAACCCACTGGCAAACGTGCACGAAAAGCACCAACACGCAGCAAGGCAAGAGCTCCAAAGCGCGGCCACCGTTGACTTTCGATACTCAAGCTTGCATCGACATTCGACGATGTTCGTATCCCATTGCCCGATTTCTGACCGCTTACCAGGACTTTTGCTCGCAAATATTCCTCGATCGTGACCTCACATTAACGGCGCTGCCAATTTTCGTGTCCAGCGTGCATTCGAATATTCACATTCTGTCCTCGTTACTTACATTTTCCATTCACATTCCATTCGGACTTGTAGTCGCAGGGCAGTGTACTGTACTAATTCAATTGATGTGCTTTGAATTGTAATGAATGGAACACATGCAAGTCAATGAAATGCTTACAACCATTGGGCTCTCGTACATTGACTGCAAGTCATACATTAGTCTACAAGAAGGTACATACTTAGCAATGTTTGTAGCAATATGCATCGAACCTCGCTGCGTGTACGGGTGTGTATCGTGCCTCACAAGTCTTGCGGTGCTTTGTACGAAGTGTTGCGCTTGTACACCTTGTACTGCCCGTCAGTGGCCTTGTAAGTATCCGAATGTTTTGCTGATGCAGCAAGACATGTTGTTCTTCGAGCTGCAACAGGCTCTGGCAAGACCCTCGCAATGATTCTGCCTCTACTTCTATCTCCCAACAGATAGCAATCACTGTCACCCCATTGAAATTGTTGCAGTGTGATCATGTATGCTGCAGACACGATGTTTTACCTCTCGAAACGTTAAATTCATCCTTTGAATCACAGGTTCAGGAGTTCAAGCATATGGTGTTCCTTTGATCGCTATCAATCACGATACTCCACACACAAACTCTCTGGAATGTATGTGCAGTAGTCATAGACTCCTAGATGCCATTAACTTTTCCTGCAGTGCGTGTCTGCGGGAGCTTTCCATAATCTTCTTGTTGCACCAGAGCAATTCTTCCCAAAGGTGGACCATTCCACGTCTTGCACTGCTGCTGAAGGATCAAAATTTGTCAAGCAGATTGGT
>JABBWB010000386.1:0-36710 GCA_016628085.1 Suillus occidentalis
GTCCAGTATCTTGAGTTGGATGGACATGGATATCCTATATCGGAGTATCATGAATGCCTTGGGGGCAATTGTGCACTGATGACTATCGAAGGACATGAAAAATGTCAGCAAACGAATGCTGATGGCGAAGCAGCCATGCACCTTGGAGTCTGATCAACCGATCGCCACTCAAGCCACCAATTGCATGTTGATGAGACGATAAGCAAATAAGCAACGTGATACTGATGAGTCAAGTGAAACGGACAAGGCCTGAATATGCTGACAGGGAAGGCATCGATGCGGGTGGAGATGGAATAGATGTACACCGAAGCCACAATAAGGAAGTGCTACTGTGAGCGAGGTCTGGCCTAAAGATGGGAGAGGACGGCTCTGTCAGGACAAAAAGATAAGCATGATTTCCACGATGACAGCGCCAGCCAGTGAGCACATTCGAGGCTAGCAGTCATTTTGGCTCCTGCACGTGTCAACAAAAGATTCAGGTGATTCTTACTTTACTTGTTGGCCTGCGAGGAAACTGACATGTTCGTTCTGGTTGGGAAAGGCACGGTAATTTACTGTCGATGACGAGCTTGTCATGAGTTGTGCGCAAGTTGTGCGTGTCATCGGCAGATACCGGACCGTTTGGTAGGAACCTACTTCATTTGATTGCCTCACAGTGTGCTTGATAATATCTTGAACAGTGCTCCTGCTATTGAAACAGACGTTATGTTGAAATGTGCTCGGTTATTGGGTCTTGTACGTCAAGTGCCTGTAGTTCTAAGTTCAATCCAAGCTTAGGCGGCGACATGACGCTGAGTCGCTGACTGGTCGACCAACAAAAGCGATCAAAAACAAATTCTAACTTCGTAGCGGGCTTTGCCACGTGTCACGTGGCCTTGTGCGACTTATTATTGCCTCACAGTACTTACCGTAGTCTATCTTTTCGCCACTCGTTGTATCGCCTGCTCTGTTCCCCATCGATCCAACCGACTTTCATATTCTCACAATTTCAAATTGTCTAGCTATAGCCCTCTTGCTTACTCAAACGAGTCGTTCGCAGATATACGTTCCATCCGAAGGAGGAAGGTGTCATGGACTGCACGAAGGCAGCCTGGGCACTCAACTGTGCTACCCACGCCATGAAGACGAAAGTGCCGCTCGAGCAGAGGATGGTTTTCATTCATATCGGTGTGTAGTTCTATCATGTCGTATTGCTTTCGTCTGTCAGTATATCTTTGTTTTGCCCTGGGGGTTCTTTTATTCCACTGTACTACCTATCAATTGTAAGATCACCTTCCGAGTCACTGGCATACTGTTCATGTTCTGCATTCTCTATCGTGCTATTGTCTACTCTTGAATTTTATTCGATGCTCGAGTATGTGTCCTTCGTGCGTTGTGACATGATAGCACTGCCACTTGCAGAACTCAAAATGTCGTCAAGTGGACGCGTCAGACGGAAATGAAGACAAGAAATAATAGAGATGGGAGATGACGGATGGTTTGTTGGAGTGGGATACCGACCGATGATCACAGGCGTACGTAGTGTCGTGAGTAGAAGAACATGTCGTGTAGACTACGACTAAAAGGCAATGTCATGCACAGGTATATTTTCTGTTGCCTATCGAGTCCATTAGTATTACTCTCGCTCTCTGAACTGAGCGACTCAAGGTTAATCGCAAGGTGCTACGGAATCGACTCTCGACAGAGCTGGTCAGCAAGAGGTTGAAGTTGATACTTGGGCCAAAATCAGCGGTGAATTCGGCGTGTAGCCTCGTATCCGGGCTTCTTCATTTTTGTACGAAATGCTAGATAGTGAGATTAGCTGGTTATGAGGTTGGGACGTGCATGTTCCATACCTCGTGACCAATTACAAGCCAAATCGTCGGTTGACCAAAGCAAATGACAACACGTTCTCGTCGGGCCATGTCTTGAATTCAGCCTTGTCGTCCAGAAGAACTTCAACCTTCGCATCCGTCCTCTTGACGATCTCAGGCTAGCGCAACATCCTGATTACCTTTGTGCGATGAGGAGGATTGCATGCCGAAGTACTCATCGTAGGCCTCAACATGGAGTCAAACTCTTATATCATTTCTACTCGCCTTTGACAGACGAGTAGATATCTGCAGGATGTGGAGGGACTTGAAGATGTTTCGTGAATAAATTGCTCATGTGTCGGGCAGCGCACCTTCGAGTGTGGTATAGGTAGATTACCCCTTCAAGCTGCCAATGATGAGACATCGAAGAAAAAATGAATAGGTAACCATAGATCGAGGGTGGTTGGGAGGCACTGGAGAATCGGTCGGTCTGTCGATGTGTTTGAGCAGTGGGACTGAGTGAAGGTCACGAGGGGTGAACTCATCGATGAGCACAGGGAAGAAGGGCGTGGGTCACCTTCAAAGATGATGACGTTGAGTCGAGATGTCTCAGTATCAACTCCCTTGTCCATTGTTCTCGACAAGGTGGACGTACACACATCCCTTAAGGTGTCTAAGTAAAGATGTTGAGGGGGAGGATATCCGAGTCATGGTAGATGGCTGTATACTTGGGCTGAACGCGTCGAAAATTGCACGCCGAAGCCACGGTAAAGAAAATGAAGAGGACCACACGAGCGAGGATTTGGAGAAATCGAGAATCGGATCCTAAAAATGAAAGTAGGCATTCTGTGAAAACAATAATCATAAAAGATGCTCACCATTAAAAGACGTACCCTGAATCTGTTCAATCAGATCCCTCCCTGGTCAGTACGCCAGCGACATTCCAGTTGATGCGTGTGAGATTTTCCCGAAACCATACGTCCCTTCTGTACGTCAAAGAGCACCAGGCCAGCCTGCAATGCGACCTCTTTTAACATCACAAAGTACGTGGATATGCTTTAATTCGTGGACATAGAAGATGCAAGGCGAATTCGGCTAAAGAGCATCGTTCCTGGAAGTTTGAAAGTCTCAAAAGGTGACGTTGTGATCTTGATCAGCATTGGAGACTAACGCGTTGAATTGGAGCTGGGAAGTCGAGTGATACATGCCTCCAGTAGATAGAATGGTGTGGTGTCCGCTGAGCATTGTTTCAAGTTTGCTGCTGCAAAATAACTGGCTAGCATCAGATCACAAATTGGTTTGGTTTACTTACAGATAAGCATGTTTCCGGATGACCTACTGTCGCCACGTTCGAGGCTAGCAGTCTGTTTCTTCTCCTGCAAGTGTATACAGGTGATTGTCAAATTATTGGCCTGCGAGCTAGATGAAATAAGATCAGTGACGATGACGATGACGAGCTCAGAGTCCTCGGCAAATATTCAAATACCGGACTATGCGTCAGTATCTCGCTCACGTCACGCATCCCCGACTTTCGTGTTGTCGTCATTTCAAATTGTGTAGTAGCTTGTGCTCATGATCGATTGAGGTTGTTTGCATTTGTCATATTGCCTTCGGAAATGCACTGATTCTACAGTGACATTTTGCCTTGAGTTCGTGTGCTACTTGAGCGTTACGACTCTATGATACAACTTTAAATCCAGGAGCAGCAATCATCACAAAACACTCCGAGACTCGTATTTCCCCTTTGACCTTGCAATTGGCCAGCCATTTGTGCTGTTGACATTGTCTACACTTTTTTTTAGCACAGATTCTTCTGCTGATCCAAGTCGCGGTGATCTCCATTCTCAGCGTTTAGCGCAATCATGTCAGCGTCTATCCTACCGAACAGCCCTCAACAATGTGGAAATACACATGCAGCATGACCTGGGCCTAAACCCTCAACCTCTTCTTTCCTTCTCAGCTGAAATCTATCCACAGTCCCCGTATCTCTACCCCCATCTTCACTCCCACCCGTCCATCCACGATCCTCGTTCATTTGCTTCATCGCACCATCATGTCTGGTAGCTCAGAAAGCCGATACATCAGACTTAATGGTGAGTATATCATCTCCGTATCCATATTCTAATTCTCATGCTCTATCTACAGTCATCAGCGGAAAAAATCTTAAAGTCCCTTCCCAGCGCATACCTGCAGGCATTTACGTATCGATCAATGTCGACTCCCAGAAACGCTGGAAATCAATCATCGGTGTCTTGTCATCCGAAGAATTTGTAGTGTGGGCCGATACTGTGGTTCTGTAAGTCCTTGTTGACTTCCAGGTACGATTTGAGAACTGACCTGCGGTTTAGATCATCAGATGCTTCACCTGTGTTCTCAGTGGAGATCAGGGCATCTTATGAGGCTGATCGAATGTTAGGCAGTGGAGAGGTCATCGGTGGACTTCAAATGTCCTGGGATGAGCTACTCGATCATGGAGATGAAGCTTTTGGTGAGTGATTTGCTCTTCATTCACGCACGTGTACTTACATATCTTAGATCTATCCTCCCCACCTGTTTGCGGCGTCCATCCATCCCTCACGCTGAAAGCTGCCGTTGTTCAGGCTTGCGACGATCAGGAAGGCGCACTATCTGATGTGAGTGACGCTGGTTCCTGCCATTAGCTTTGCTGATGCAATGCGATTTGCAGTCCCTCGTAGACTGCGAGATGACTCGGCAAACAGATGCAGGCCACGCGCGATCTGCCAAATACGTTGCGAGCGAGACGGTTTCTCACCTCAACGCTGCTGTAGAGCACTTTCAGTTTGTTCTGGACCAGTGTCCGGTCAGCCATCCTTACCATGCAGAAGCTCTCACCAACCTCGCATGGGCTCGCCTTGAAGGCTACATCCGAAATGATCTGCAAGACATCGATACCACCATTTCCCTATTCCGCGATGCCCTTGCATTGCGTCCACAGCACCATCCCGATCGTCCCTTATCTCTATATAATCTTTCTCGAGCATTGAATTGGCGCCACAGTAAGAAAAGTACTGCTGCCGACATCCGCGAATCTGCCCAACTCTATCTTGAGCTACTGCCTCTCTGTCCAGAGGGCACCTACCTTCGTAGCATCGCATCAGGGAAAAATGGTGCCGATTATGTGATCGCTGGATGCAACAATCTTCCAACAGACGCATCCGATGAAGGCATCTGCCTTCGACGAGTCGTCCTCGACCTCTGTCTTGTGGGTCATCAGCGCCGTCCAAGAGCACTTGATGGGCTTTCAAGGGCTCTCTTATCACGGTTTACACAAAGCGGCAACATTGATGATTTAGACGAACGCATACAATTTCTTCGTGAAGCCGTGTCTCTGTGCCCCGAGGGACATACTGACCGTGATGTCTACTTGAATAACTTGGCTTATTCACTCATCATCCGCTTCAATCACCAAGGCAATCCTAATGACCTCGATGAGGGCATCTCTTTGCACGAAGAAGCGCTGCGCCTGCGCCCTGTTGGGCACGAATCTCGTGCTTTCTCATTGGGCAATCTAGGGGGCGTCCTCGTCACCCGTTTCACGAAACGCGGTGTCAGAGATGACATCACTCGAGCTATCAGCCTCTATCGCGAGGCACTGACGTTGTGCCCACCTGGGCATCCAAGTCGTGACATCACGCTTAACAACCTTGCCCTCGCGCTCAAAACCAGATATAAGAAATTGGATGTCAGCGAGGATCTTAACGAGGCCATTGATCTGTACCGCGAATCCCTTCGGTTGAAGGGGCTTGACCACCCAGGGCGCCATGTAACTCTTCGCAATTTGAGCTCGGTGCTCTGCTCTCGTTTCACGCACACTCGGAAGAATGAAGATGCCGAGGAGGCCATTGATCTCTGCCAACAATCGCTGGCGGCTTTGCCTTCACTGCACCCGAGCAGGTATTTCAGCTTCATGCGGCTGCAGGAGGCCTATTTGTCTCGTTACCGAGTGCAACTCAACCCTGCTGATTTGTCACTCGCTGTAGAGAACTTTAGGCTGGCATCACGACATCGTACACAAGGATTTCCGGAACGCATCATCCAGGCATATAATTGGACCATTGCAGCGGAGCAGCATGGTCACGTATCCGCACTGGAGGCCTACACAACGTTTTTCGAGCTTCTGGACGCTCATTTGGCAACACGATCATCAGCAACTTCACGGCGCGAAGCTGCTGCTACCTTCCATTATGCCAGAACACTCCCCGTAGATGCAGCATCTTGTGCCATCCGCTGCCACAAACTACGACATGCGTTAGAACTTGTGGAGCAGGGTCGTGGGCAGCAATGGTCACTGGCCTCTCGACTCAAGACTCCAGTCGAAGACCTCGAGTCAGCAAATGCAACGCTGGCACACGATTATTTGGAACTGAGCAAGCGCGTTGTTAATGCCGCACAGAGCTCTGCAACCATCCCCGATAGAGCTGCTGCTGAACGGGCAGCAACAGAGTATAGGAGACTTACAAGGCGATGGGAAGCTGCAGTGGATGAAATCCGTAATCTTAAAGACTTCTCGCGGTTCCTGCTCCCACCTGCGTACAAAGACTTGCAAGCGGCAGCGCGCCATGGCCCCGTCATCATCCTCATTGCCAGTGAATACTCGTGCGATGCCATCATTGTCCCGACGTCAGGAGATCCTCATCATGTTCCCTTAATGTCTATCTCTCTAGTTGATCTCAACAATCTCAAGGAACGTTTCACCGGGGCAATACGAAACGCATCACGGATGAACCCAACGCAGCCGAGGAACGATCTAATAGTTCTCTTGCGGATAGTGTGGAATGAGATCATGCTACCCGTCGTCAACGTACTCGAGAACGTCCTCAAACTAAAGCGCCGCTCTCGAATCTGGCTGTGTCCAACTGCAGCTTTCACGTCCATTCCTCTTCATGCAGCAAACCCATTTCTTACAAAGGCAGATCGCTCTAAGGAGCCGTGCCTAGAAGATATCTACGTCTGTTCTTACACCCCCACACTTTCGGCTCTGGTTAGGTCCAGACAGTTGATGAAGAAACGTGTCACTCCGTCTTTCGTGACGATTGGACAAGGTCAACCGGGTGCAGGGAAAGGCAAGGCACTGTTGGCTGTCGACAGCGAGCTCGAGCTTGTCCATAAGCTCGTTCCTGCGGCGGCCAGCCATAACACTACTTCTGGCGACGCAGCCACACGCGCAGGTGCACTCAAAGCGTTAGAAGAGAACACCTGGGTGCACCTCGCTTGTCATGGCAAGCAGGACCCTGAGCAGCCTTACCACTCTCATTTCGTCATGAGAGACGAACATGTAACGCTGCTTGATATCATGGACAGAGATATTCCGCACGCCGAGTTCGCATTCTTATCCGCGTGCCATACCGCCGTTGGAGACAAAGAGACACCCGACGAAGTCATTCATCTCGCAGCTGGGCTTCAGTTTTCGGGGTTCAAGAGCGTCGTTGGCACGCTATGGGAGGTCGACGATTCTGTCGCAAAACACGTCGTTGAGGCTTTCTACAGATATATGTTCCATCCAAAGGAGGCAGGTGTCATGGATTGCACGAAGGCAGCCTGGGCACTCAACTGTGCTACACACTCCGTGAAGACGAAAGTGCCGCTTGAGCAGAGAATGGTTTTCGTTCATATTGGTGTTTAGTTCTGCGTCGTATTACTGTCGTCTGGTATGTTTTCACAAACTGGCTAACTGCGATCATCTTTCATCCTGTTGCAAAAATGACTCTCATGATATTCTTGTATGCTAGCTATCTTGTTTTCGTATACGCTGTCGTGTTTTGTCGACTAGAATGCCTTCACCATATGTACTTATACCACTCGACTAATTTTCAGCCTCGTTTTCTGCTTGAACACTTGGATATTACGAGCAGTCATACCATTCTTCAAGCTTCAAGCGTTCAAGTCCTTTTGCACTATAGAACCTCTCGACTAACTAACCACCCACTGTGGGTAGTAGAATCAATTAATTCAAGTGCAAACATGACTGATCGCGGAAACTTTCAACCGGTCTGTCACTGGAATAGTACTCAAGTCTTTTTTAGTGAGAATAAATCATTGGAAAATTCCAGTCACTTTAGCGTTCAACACTTTAAGATCAGTAGCTTGGGTATTGACCACGTAAATATAAATGATGAAGACACTTGTTTTTAAGCTAAACAAATTGCTCATTGTAGTGTCGCTCATGGGAACATCTTCACCGTGCACACCCTTGATTGATCAGTACCATCACTATCAATTCAACCAGGCATGCCACAATCCAGAGGTCCTTCACCTAACCTGAATAATGGCTATGGAACATGCAGGTGCAAACCATCGTGTGGTAAATGGCTATCAAAGTCTGCACGGAACAAGCACTACCGCAGATTCGTTGGTGATGAGCTGGAATATATGCAGGATTCAGACCAGGAACACAACAAAGATCGAGATGTGGAGCAAGAGAGTGGTGGCTCCAATGATGAGTGAGTTCGCTCTGCTCTTACAAAAATCAATTAATCTACTGATTATGGATCACAATAGTGCGAGTGGCAGGTCCTTCGACACTGGGCCATCAGAGGATGCCATGAGCATCAATGATGACCATAGCCAGGGTACTTGTAGTGACATCGACTGTGATGAATCTTCCGATCACTCATATGCCTCAGAAACACCAATCAGTATCCCCGAAAACTTTGTCTTTGATGAAGAAGCAGATGATGACGAGTATCTGCACCTTTCACTTGAGGATATTGCAGCACAGCTTGATGCTTGGGCAAATTCTGAAGCCGATGGTGATTTCTATGACATCCGTTAGTGTTTTTCTAATCAATTGACCCCATGATACTCAAATGTTTGGCGCAGGTAATGACATCATTACAGAAGAAGACCGAGACAACATACGAGCTTTTCAGCTGAAGATGCTTGCAAACATCCCTCGCCATGCCTACGATCGAATGCGCCATGCTTTCCAACACAAAATGACATTGGATTCTGAGTGGGTCGTTGTTCACCGCTTAGCGCTGTTGTCTGGAATTGAACCCCAGAACATACACTGCTGCATACAATCCTGCATTGCTTATACCGGACAATATGTTCACGACGAAAGATGCCCTTTTTGCAATGAAGTCCGATATACGAAACATGGACATCCTCGACGCACATTCATGTACATTCCTCTTATCCCTCGACTTCAGGCTCTTTTCCATAATCCCACCATAATTGAACAAATGACTTATCGCCACAACTTTGTACAGAGTGATAGGCTCGTCAGAGATGTATTTGATGGCGAGTGGTACCACAAACTTCGCTCCCGTCATGTTGTTGTAGACGGTGTTGAGCGAAGACACAAATACTTTCACAAGCCACATGACATAGCGCTCGCACTATCCGCTGATAGCTATCTCCTCTTCAAGAGACGTCGTGGGGGCCCATCTGCTACTCCCATCCTTCTACAAAATTTCAACCTGCCTCCACAGATCCGAACTCGTTTAGAAAATCTCATCTGTGTAGGAGTCATTCCAGGTCCCCATCAGCCCAAAGATATTCAGTCATTCCTGACTCCCTTTGATGATGAGTGTGCTGTTCTTGCTGATGGAGTCCGAACACTTGATGCATCCACGCGAAATCAGTTCGATCTCCATGCATATGTCATCTTCGAGGATGGTGATATTGTTGCTATCGAAAAGCTACTAAACATCAAGGGTCACAATGCGGTTTATCCATGTCGATCATGTGAGATACAGGGAGTACGAAATATCACTGGCCGGGGCAAAGTATACTATACACCTCTGAGCACCCCAGACCTCGACCACCAGCCCCGACCATCCCTTGACCCTCTCCATCTGCCCCTTCGCTCACACCAGAGCTACATCGAGACACACAACAAATTACAGTCAGCCACAACACGAACACAGAAAGCTGCCATTGCCAAGCAGACTGGTATTCGCGGCCCTCCAGCACTACAGCGCGTGGACTTGTTGGACTACTCAAAGTCATTTCCATATGAATGGATGCATTTGTTTCTGGAGAATGTTGTTCCCACCCTCGTAAATCTGTGGACTGGTCGTTTTAAAGGCCTCGATTCTGGTTTTGAGAACTACGAGATCTCAGATGATGTTTGGGAAGACATCAGAGCTGAGACAGCAGCTGCTGTCAAGGACATCCCCGCAGCCTTTGTACGGGCCCTTGGCAATATTGCTAATGACCGCTCAAATTTTACAGCCGAAGCATGGGGATTTTGGTTCATGTATGTAGCCCCCATCGTACTCAAGGGCCGATTTGAAAATGTGAAGTACTATGACCATATGTGCGAACTTGCGGGGATGATGAAGAAAATGCTGCAATTTCAGCTTACTCATGGTGAGATTGATGCACTCGATGAGGGACTAATCAAATGGGTCAAAACATATGAGGAGTAAGTGCCATCATCTCTGTTTGAAATGTGCTATTGTTGATGCCCCTTCAATTCAGGTACTACTACCAATACACAGAGGATCGACTGTCAACATGCACCCTCCCCATCCATGGTCTACTTCACGTAGCAAGTGGGATACGCTACTGTGGACCAGTATGGACAAGCTGGACATTCTACATGGAGCGCTACTGTGGCTTTCTCCAGGCTCACCTGCATTCACGCCGATTACATCATAAGTCCTGGGGACATCGGTATTGAGATTTGTCGTAAGTTCTGCTGAGCATGCCGAGTAGTATAGCATGGGGCCATGGGCAGGGTGATGGGCTGCACTTGTGCTTGCAGCTGCAGCTTGGGGAAGCTCAGTGATCATTGGCGGGATGGCTGCGATGGTTGTAGGGAGGCCTTGTGTTGTGTATGTAGATGGAAATAAAAACTTGCAGTGAAAATGAGATCCAGCCGAGGAGCAAAGTGCCATCTGAATGAATTACAGAGCGGCGCAGGGTTCAGAGCAACTCTGAACGCCCTGGCCAAGGTTTGCTGAAGCAATGGTTACTGACCAAGGTTCAGAGCAACTCTGGACGCCCTGGTCATCCCCATGCACAAACCGAATCCACAGACACTTGCCTTCAAAGGAATATTTTAACAGGGCGCAGCACACACACATCAAATTTCAAAGTTTGAGTTGTCACGTGCACGTGACAAACAACACGTCAACAAAGGACTCTATCAACAAATCAAACGACTAACCTGCGCACCTCTCCACCACAATCAACGATGCCCCACAACAAAGGTAAGACAGTCGGAAAGGCAGACAGGGCTGCCAGGAATCTCAGTCAGCTGGAAACTGAGCTTCAGCACCTACAACGTGAGTCAAATTCTGGTGTTTCAGAAGGAATAGGAGTAACACACACTGTACCAGGAAATGATCATCGCGGAAGGCTCAGCCCCACAGCGCATGCGAAGAAGCAGATTGACAAGCCTAAGGGTCAAGCAGGCCGATCAGAACTCAAAGGAGGATATAGTCTTCAACAGGCTATGGGATTGGCTGGAAATGACCGGAAATACAATGCGTTTAGAGTGAGTACCCTTGTTGACCAGCAGCACTTCTATTCATTCACATTTTGATAAGATGATGGCACGGAAATATACGAATCGATACCTCGATACTTCATGCACTCTGAAGAAGCAAGACAAACTCACGGTGACATTCCTCTTAGCCTATGTAAGTATTTCATGTTTTTCAGTGAATATATGCTACTGTAACTATGCGCAGGCACAACGCAAACACCAATTTCTTGCAAAGTTCCGCGACAATTGGCCGCTACATGACTTTTTGGGTTGTTATCTTCGAAATCATACGCAATACACTAAGAAGCAGCATCCAAATCTGGATGACTCTGAGGTGAGCTACTTAGTCAATTGAATGCTCGAGGTTGATTGCATATATGCGCACAGATTGATGAGTCTGATGTTAGTGACGGGGAGATCGACAACATGCTTAATGATGATGAGGATGCTTTGACTCCAAGTCCAACGTTGCAACGAAAACGACACCGACACACACACGATTCAGATGATTCAGACATCGATGAGGAGAGGCGCCCACGGCCTCGAAAAAAAAACAGTTCTGCATATGTGAGTGTTCATGACGTTTTGATTATACTACCAACACTCAAAGCTTCGGACAGGTGTCCATTCCTGCTCGCGCAAAGCCTGCTCCAGCATCTCGTATAACACCTGCTCCTCGTGCGCCGCCTGGTCCAAAGTCAAAGATGACTTCAAAGTCCTCCCCCACCACCACCACCACCCATCCAGGCCCACCACCGGCTACAAAGCCAAAACCAAGGCCGATATCAGCATCCAACTCACGCACCACTGCAGCCAAGCCAAAAGCAAAACCCATATCCTTGCCTCACGACTCTCACGCCAAGACTACATCCAAACCTGCAGACAAAGATGACGCTTACGAGTTTGCTGACCTTCCCTTGGTCTGTCCAAGTGAGGGCTGCAAGGATCTTGTGCCGGCAGATCCCACGGTTGAGCTTGTCAAACAGCTTCGACAGTGGGACTCTTTCAAGTCCACTAACTGTTGCCTGACCTCAGAGGGTTTACGTCTAGAGCTTGAGATATGCGCGACTCTTCGACGATTGCGGGAAGAAAAACTCAATATGCAGCGCGCCAAAGCCCGAGGATGGCCAACGATCATTATATGGGAGAACGTCTCAGATCGAGTCCTCCAAATGGAGCCTGAGTTGGATCTCATGATTCATGATCCAAACGCAAGGCGCTACAGTTTTTTTCATGACATGATTCTTGAAGATCTTGCCTCCGCAGGTCTTAAGAGCAACTCCGAACGAGAATTTGCCAAGTTGGCCATCACTAGCCGACCTCGCATGCCGGCTATCATTTCAAATCACGCTCGTCCTGGATAGTGATTTGTTCATTCATGTGATGAATTTGACAATGATACTGACATCTTGCTACTAGCTACGGCGAGAAAGGAAAAACAATAATTCAGTCTGCGATATTTTCCATGTTTGACCACGAACAGATTTCCAATGAGGCCTTCGCTCCCCTTGACTTCAAGACCTACATTGAATACTACCTCATACCCTGGGTCGCTATGCACTTGATTTCGAAAGACCTCGGATGCAGTCTGGAAGCGGCGTATGAAGATATGATCGCAAGCGCTGATTCAGGTGTTGCACTGCATCCAATGGGTGAAGAAGACGCACGTATCGAAAGGATCACACGGCGGCATTGTGTCTTGGCTGCCGAGAGACGTGTTGAGAAGGTTGAGCGCTTCCGCAAGGAGATGAATATACAAATCGAGAAGGGACGAGAGGAACAGAGGATACATGACGAACTAGCTGCAAAGATTTTGTCTAAGGTGTGTAGTATCATGTTATACATTCAGTCATCTGCTCAGATTGTTGGGCAGCGCACGCAAAAAGTGGTGCGTCATTTTTGGCCCTTAGACTGACAGCTCCTTAGCTCGTGTTCACATTGTTACGACCTAGCTTACCGCTTCAGAATTGCAACCAGTAGCAGGTCCCTCTAAATTTTCTGGATCATATGATGATGCGGCATATCAAGACGATGGTGAATCGGAGCTGTCTGAACTAGACTCGGTGCGTTTATGAACTTTCTTCCTGTCGATTTTCAACTTGAATTACTGCTTCGCATAGCCCAAGAGCATTCAGGCTCAGGCCGTACCACCTAAATATTCACGGTCACGACCAGCCAGACGCGGAAGGGTGAGTTTTCTATAGGCATCCCGTCTCACTGACAATTTGTCTTCTCACAGTCGCGCAAATGAGCTTTTGTGTGCCTACCATCTCCTTGAACCAAGTTCTTCATCCGTAAGGCTACCATGTCATTATAATGCATTAATACAGGTTAGTGACAAGACACTTGTATTGCATTAACGATTGTAGCCAGCTAATGCATTACCTACTACCTTCTGGCCCTGCTTGTAATGCATTAATTTATACTCCCTGCCGGCACCTCTGGAATAGGTCGTTCTTCCTTTAAAGCCTGTTATATAGCTGTGTATATGATGAGTCCCTTTGTGCCCATCTCTCGTCCCCCCCATCATGTTTACTAAATTGCTTGGAACACACTGGCAACTGGTCAATTTCCTTTTCGGCCCATCAAGATTCAGACACGGAGGACTCGCACGACGCACACGGTTCTACTAGATTCGACTCGATTTCGAGCATCTGTGGGTGCGACACCAGCCTGAGTGCAACCGTCAGTGTGCCAATTTATTCAGACATCAGCAGGTTGGCATTGATCATTTTGATCCAAATGATGGCACGAGAGGGTTCTTGGTATGCTGCGCTTTTACAATAAATGTGTTTTCGGTCATTGATTTTTTTTAAACATTGCAGTGCATCTAACCTCGAGACACGCATGTCCGATCTAAACTTGAACATGCGGTCCAGCCAGGGTTCACTCAACGAGGCCCACTTAAATACCTTGTCTTCGTTTGCCTACCAGCACACTGCGCAACATACCTGGGTGCGTTTTTACTTATTCGCGCATATCTTTAACTAACACTTGGTCATGTAATCTGCTCACATTTGTTATTGTAGAACTGATAGGACAGTCCGACGAGCATCGACACGCCGCCTTTGCGTCACGGTACCCTGCGTTGGATACAGAAACGTGTTAACACAATGGGTGACTCAAATCCATGGCTCACACCTAACACCCTTAACACATTGTAGTCCATATGTATTTACAACATAAAACTTTCTGTCCGTACTCTAAAAATGATGATTGATTCAACAATGCACTGATCCCTACAACAAGTTCATTCTGAAATGGCCTCCGAAACTTAAGAACTATAGCTTAACATGACGCAAAACAACTAAATTCATACGGACAACTCGTAGACATCAAAATGTAAATACAGAACATAAATAATTAGTGGGAGTATACTTGGAGCATACCCTGTTCCATCTCCGCATCCACAACCGGCTCACAAACACCTCTTCGGCCCATGAAATCATATCGTTGCTGAAGCCTTAGCTGCGTTTTTGTTTCCTACAAGTCATTAGCCTCTCGTAGTGTACAGCAGGAAGTTCAGAGAGAAAAGACTTACTTGTTGGATTGATTGGTTGACTTAGCCTTGCGTTTCGGAGCTGGCATAACTACAGGTTCGTTGTTCTCCTTGGCCTCCCCAGACACCGAAAAGATGCGTGGATTCGATGATCCGATTGCATTAAGTACCTGTTCGCGAGTTGATGGGACGTGCCGGCGGGCTGTACGACGTGGACCTTCATCTGGGTGCTCAGTAGTCGGCACAACTGGACAATGGGACCTTCCACTGGCGCTGGACACCAACGTGTTGGTGTGTGCGAATGCTGGACTTGCGGGTAGCGCAGGCGACAAGGACATTACTACTGGGGAGGGAATGTTGGGCGCTTGTACATTTGGAGCTGGAGAGGAAGGAACATTGTGGGGTGCAGGAATGATTGAGGAGGGAGATGAGACGGGCGCAGTGTCACTGTAGAAATAGTTTGAGTTTAGAAAATAGTCTTCGACCGGATGGTCCAGGTTTTGCACGGTCTCCATGTTGTCGAGGGCAAAATCAGGGGAAGTATCATTAAATGAAGATGAGTAGGGGAAGGTAGCCTCGAAGATATCAACCATAGCATCAGAATAAATTTGATTTTGAAATGCAGGAGGTGCATTACTGAGATTTTCTACACCTGGGTTCCAGTGGTTGAAGTCCGCCGAGTCAAACGAGAGTGATGTGGCCTCAGAACGAAGGTCGTCAAAAAGATGTGTGCCAGTAGTAGTAGTCGCCTGAGCACCAATACCCAGGTCCAGTGGTGAGTCTTGCAGTTCTATGTTGTCCTGAGCATGGTTACGGTAATTAATGCATTAAGAACAACGCGTCAGCAAAGGTGTAATGCATTGATGCTAATGCATTACTCGCCTCCTGGGACCTGATACTATAGAGACCATCCATCGACTCCAATCCAAAACTATCACCTGTATTCCTCTCTTCTTCTTCTTCATCCTCGCCTTTATCCTCTTCTTCGTCAGTCTCCTCGGCTCCACTAAACAGGCTATCGACAGGTTCTGCATTTGCAAGCGCCAAAATATTTTCGTCGTGTGCTATAAATAACAATGATGAGTAACAATGATTCCGTCACAAGAACTGAATACTGACAAGTCGCTTTCTTCAAGAAATCGGTGTAAGCAACTTGAACATCTGAAAAACCTGGGTAGCAGGTTGAAAAAACTGCGCCAGTATCCGTTTCTCCTAGATGGAAACTGCAAGGTTCGTTATGACATATAGGCACTGTGAAAATACATTAACTTACTCGATCACTACGATTTCACCAGTGGTGGGATTACGTCCCCCAGCGATGCAGGTAAATTTGAACCCACCAGTCATGTGGGACAGGTGACGGAAGACGCGATCCAGGTGAGGCCCCAACTCGTTGAAAGCTCTGACATTAACTATTGTTTAGACCAACATTTTAGATATCAAAAAATGAGTGAGTACATACTGTATTTTCACGTCATCGCTGACTTCTTCGACAAACCCTGCCTTAGCAAGTTCACGACCTTGCTTCCATTTCGCAAGAGCGTCCTGATGCATTCTCTTGACTTCAGTTCTTACAGCCTCATCCTCTGAGGCATATTTAATGCGCGTCAATTCCTTCCTTTTAGATAGCTTTCCAGCACGTGAGGAGGCCGCTCCGGCTGCAATTTCCGCATCCACCGCATCCTTTACACGCGTCTCATAATGGCATTGTGAGTACACCTCGATTTCTTGCGGTGCCCTTGTACCCTTGAGCTCATTGCCTCCACTCAGTGTGGCGGCCAAATTCAGCACAACATTAGAGTTTCCTGATCGCGCCAGACGTGCCGCATTTGTGACCCATCGGTACCAGCGTACAATCGCCTGTGGAATTTACTCGTCAGGTCTGTGCTTTGCGTGTTATTTTGTGCATTATTAAATAACTCACGGTCTTGCGTGCTTTGATAGCATCTTGGAGGACCACATTTTGTTGATCGGTAAGAGATCCTTCTGCAGGGATCCCTCGTTGATGTAGACATGCACGCTCAGGCCACTTGGCCAGAAATGCGAAGTTAGTTTTGCTCAGAAATTCTTCGTACTGCCTTGACGGCTGACATCTAATATATTCAGGGAGTCGCTCCATAAGAAAAGATTCTTGTTCGGTTGTTGTCCATGATTTTGGACCGCGACGACCCATGATGCTGAAGAGAGCGGGAGATATGTGAGAGCAGGGAGCAGAAGGATATTTTTCAAAATTTTATCTGCTGCTAGCTCGCTTCCAAAGCAGGATTTCAAAAGTACCGCTCATACACGGTCTCTGTAGTTGCTGTGGCTTGTGTCATCCAGTCCGCCATTTCATATGGACCTGATGCCTGTGCTGCTGCTGTTCTGGGCAAATAAAAACTTCTGAGTTGCCCTGCTACACATGATGAAGTACCTTCGAGTGATGAGCAATATTTACACTGATGGATGTTCAGCACGAACTTGACACCAGTTTGAATTCGACAAATCAAAATGAAAAATTACATTGATATATGAAGCGAGCTCGGAATTAAAGCCAGAAAGGGAGCAGGCTCGTTGTAGATATCTTACTAGTACTAGTAAGGCCGAAGTCCAGTTCTCCTCAAACATTGAACTGAACATGTTTGAGAGCAGGATAATATGTAGACTCAAACTGTTCCTTTGTTGTCATACTGTGAAAAAAATGGGACATTGAGCTTTCCGAGACGCATGATGATCATGCGTCTCGGAAAGCTCAATGTCCCCATACCCGCAGACCACGGAAACATTCTGTAGCAGCGTTGAATCAGCCATTCTCTCAACAAAATGACCTTCTTCTAGGTCTGAAGGGCGTACTGGAAAAGGAGGGCATTAGGATCAGTAATGCCATTTGGTATCAGGCTGGCGCTGGCTGGTTCAAGTGTAGACATAGTCAAGGGTAATTGATGTGCCCTGTAAAGGCTGACTGATTGGCTGCCCTGTCGCTGCATCCCACATCTAAACTGTCTGATTGTTGGAATCAGACACGATATGAGTCCCATCCTGCAAGAACAAGACACAATATGAGTCCCATCTCGCGAGAACGAGACTAATCTGATCCAATCAGTGTGCCCCACAAAGGGCTCACCCACTGGCTGCCCCGTTCCTACATCCCACAGCCGGACAGTCGTATCACCTGAACCTGAAATGATGCAAGTCCCATCTGGAGAGAATGAGATTGAGCAAACACGCTTAGTGTGCCCTAGCAAGGGCTCACCGACTGGCTGCCCTGTCGTTGTATCCCAGAGCCGGATAGTCTTGTCCGTAGTAGAACAAGTTGCAATGTGAGTTCCGTTTGGCGAGAACGGGAAAGACTCACCCAGTAACTGCCCCGTCCCTACATCCCACAGCCGAACGGTCTCAGGCTGATCCACAGAATAAGTTGCGATACAAGTTTCATCCAGAGAGAACGAGATTGAGTGGACCCAGACAGTATGCCCCAGTAAGAGCTCACCAACTGGCTGCCCTGTCGCTGCATCCAAAAGCTGGATAGTGCCATCCTGAGAAGCGGGTCTCTTCATAGACTCGGACAGTCAAGGGTGAAGAAGCACAGAGTTGAAATGTTGGTGAGTTTGGAGGCGCTGTATTCAAGGGTGAATGGAGCTCAAGTGCGGGTTGAAATATCTGAAGTCTGGAGGCACTGTAAGCAGAACTGTCGATGTAGACATATAGTCAGGAGTGCTAGTGAAGCTTCAAGTTAAGTGCAGGATTGAAATGCCGTGCTGTACTAATTAGATTAAGAACAGTTTGTCCTGAAGCGGTAACTGGGCTCTATCATTCATTGTAACTTAAGTGACAATGATATCGCCTCAGCTGTCCTTGCAACAACTTAGGTGGGCACTTGGGGTATTTTGGATGAGCTTTATCATGCCAGTGTACCCCAGTGAGTCTGCCACATTCATAGCAGATTCATACTGATACTTATTGTGCCTACATATCATCTCTAACTATCAAGACCGCGACCATCCCACAATACCGGCTCATCTACAAGATTCCCCACTCATTCCTGCACAGCGCCAATCCCAGCTGAGAAACTGAAGGAACAGAGTAAGTCTCTTCAAAGTGTCCGCAGCTACTTATACTACTTGAACATGCAGGATTTAGAGGCAGAGACTCATGACTCACGCAAGTATACATGTATCGTGAACTGGCAGAAAATTGACTTGAAACTTGGCTTTGATGCTAAGCTTGCGGCTGATTTTGAGTCCAATCGTGCAAGTTTCTCGGAGGTATGACGGTACAAGGTGAGATATCATTGGCTCACATGTGTTCGTTATTCCCTGATTCCATTCATCTTATGCTCTAGCCAAAGGTCGTGCTATTGACCGGCGAGAAGAGGACGATCACCATGCCACTTCTACAACGCTGGCCACTAGCGCGGATCTCCATGCTGTGAGTCCTTGTACCAGGACGAGGTAAGGAGAAGGAGTCAAGCGACGAGAGATTTCACGATGGGCAGCTCTTAGTATATTCATCCCCGCCGCTGCAAGATCAAGGCTGTCAGGAAGACCGCATGCTACTACGGCTACAACGATCCAAGAGGGTTAGCTTCACACATTCTGTTCTTTTCTTGTTACATTATCATTTGTTGCACCTTTGACACCATACTTCGCCTTACCAGTACCATTGTCTTCGGTCACTTATCCGTATCCTTGTGCTCCGCATTCTCAGGTAGCTACTTATACGTATTGTCTTGCAGCTCTCAGCGTTATTCTCACTCCTGTGGAGATTTGTACTAGCCTTTAGCACCTAGTAATCATATGTAGCATGCAACTCAGAAGACCATATTCAAGCATGGCACCAATATTCACGACTGCCATCATGATCCATTTGCATTCCTCGACCGCTGATACACTCAAGGAAGGGTATAAGGGTTTTCATCAAGAAGTCAGCAGGTTTTAGTGAGCAGTATGCTCTGAAGCACCTACACCATCAATCTTGCACAGCATGCCGCATAGATCACCATATTCCAGCACGGCACTGATGTTAATGACTCATCATGATCAAATATTAGCGACTGTGGATACCAACTACAAGTGAACGCTGCTAGGACCTATTGTATCGGAATACGTCATATCTTTCAATCGCATTCCTAAGTGATCTCTCCCCGACCTCGAGTGACTCAACTTCGTAATAGACAGCATGGGGGATCCCTTCCACCATGGGTACATAATCCCTGAAAAGATAAGTAAGTGATGTGGGTTCATTAAGACGACCTGCAACTTACTGGCCACTGAAGACGCCAATGTAACGCCCGCTTGTGACACAGACGAAGGGCGGAGGAGAATTGGCATCTGCCGGAATGTTGTATAGCATACCACGATAGAAATATATATTGCAATCATCTGCCATTGCGTCGGCAACTGTTGCGTAACTTCGCTCATCTTTGTAGATGATAATGTCATTGTGCTCCTCCATAGGCACAAACGATGGTGCCAAGGATATATATGCCCTGTGTATGTGAGTCGGAAGTAGCGATACATCACAAGGAACCCACGGCCTAGATAGTATGCCTGAGTCAAAGTGAGAATCATACAAAATTAGAGGATAGTACGCACCAAAGATATCCTTGGCCAGGTCAATCAAGCGTACATCTAAGTCACGACAAACCACAGGCACATGAAGAGTTTCGGGAGATGTAGTACACGGTGTTAGAGCTGGTGAATTGGGTGGGGCACGCGCCCCAAAAACTCCTAAGTCAATCAAAGTGAGACCGTGGATGATTAAATGAAGAGATAGAGGAGTGCTAACGAACGGCTCGGATATCTTCATCCTGACTGGCTGAAAACTGTTGACACAGCCAAGTATAAACCATGGGGGGTGACAGACAATGATGTGAAGCTGGAGGACGAAAGCGGCCTTAAATACAGGTAAACCATGGAACTCACAAGTAGTTTAATGCATTACTCTTTAATGCATTAGCTGTGAAATTGCGTGATCAAATATCATACAACAGAGTCGGAAATGCATTACTCATGGCATCACAATGTGCAGCAGCTTGAAGACCTCGAGTAAGCAGGAGGGAACGTGTATATGGCAGAATCAGAAATGCATTACTCATGGAGCCATGGGCGGGGGCTTGAGTAGTAGGTAACCAGGAGGAAACGATTTGATGTGAGCTTACATAATTGGCCTTTGTCACCGTCACAGTCGTACTAGTAACACCAGAGTACACTATGAGTGCCAGCGATGGTGGTCCTACCAACTCGAGTGCTTATCAAGCTGGCTTATTCACTGCTCCTTCGTTAAAGAATTTCAACCGGCGAAAACAAGTGAAGCTCAATCTTTATACGCCTCCAAACCCTGATGCCCCAAGTGTTCACACCGCGTACTCATTCGTTTCCCGAAGTCAAGGCTTCACTGCGCGAAGTTCACCTATTCTCAGTTTGCAGTCCTCATCTGAACAACCAGTCAGCGTGAGAGTGGAAGAAGGTGCCACATTAGATTGTGATTACTCCCTGGAAGGGCAGGAACCTGACTTCGAGATTGAAGCTGAGGCTGCCAACAGCAATAGGCGGAAGCGCACCGCAGGAGTGAGTAATTCTTAATGACATGGTTCGTATGTGTACATGTAAGTTAGATATTGACGCATCATCTATCCAGGATCACCCTCTCTTGACATGGATGAAGGACCGGGATCTTTTTTTGCAGGAACTGCTACGACACGAGGGCCGTGGAGACTACATACACGACACTATCTGCAGAAACTGTCACTCTGGAACTCCACAATTTCGTTGTAAAGATTGTTTTGGCACTGAGCTATGCTGCCGTGATTGCGTTGTTGCAATTCATACTAAAAATCCGTCGCATCGGATCCAGGTGAGAGGTTATCAAACAGATGGATATCACATTTACTTACAATGTTTCTTTACAGGAATGGCGGGGCTCTCACTTCGTGACTGTCTCGTTGAAGGCCTTAGGGTTGCGTGTACAGCTTGGACATCCAGCAGGTGAACGCTGCCTGTTGCCTGAAAGGGCGTTCAACGATGACTTCACTCTCATAGATACTAACAGAATTCACGAGATCGGCCTTGATTTCTGCGGCTGTGAGACCGCTCAGACGCACACAAGGCAATTACTTCGTACAACATGGTTCCCATCAACAACTGCTAATCCACGCACCGCCGCCACTTTCCGGATTCTTGAACAATATCACTTGCTATCATTTGAATCCAAATCTTCAGGCTACGAATTTTATCATACTATTGCGCGTCTCTCAGATAACACGGGACTTCGCCCGCGAAAGGTGTGTGTTTGACATCTTTAGCTATGTTTGAACATTGTTCTCACTCATTTCATCAGGATCGCTATGAAGCATTTTTGCGTATGGTGCGCGAATGGCGACATATGAAGATGCTCAAGCGGGCTGGCCGGGGATACGATTCTGGCGGTGTGGAGAGTACTGGAAGCGGCGAATGTGCTGTGCTATGCCCAGCTTGTCCACAGCCCGGTAAAAATCTGCCCAGTAATTGGCAGGACGCACCAAAAGGAAAACGGTGCGAGTATTTACATTCATATCTGCACTCACTTGACTGACTGGCAACTAGTTGGTTGTATGCTCTCTTTCTAGCGATTGACGCCAACTTTCGCCTCAAAAGGTGCATAGTATCCAAGGACAGTGTGGACCCTGGCCTCAGCCGTGGGTGGGCTTACTTCGTCGAGGAGACAGCTTACAAGACATATCTACAAACGCACGGCGGCAACCCACAGCAGGTAAGCTTCTGTTGTATTTGCCTGCATAACTTAATCTGACCAACTATATGTGTAGAAAGCACGTGTTCATCACACAACGCAGTGAACATGGCAGACTCGAAAGTGTCCCGTGGTTTAGCTGCCACGGGAGTTGGAACCATCGATTGCGCGCGACACAACATGAAGCTGCCCAATGGCGTCGGCGATCTACAAAAGGGCGAAAGGTACTCAATATACCAACTGGCAGCTGATGATTAGTGATGCTGATTGAACATAGGTACACTAATATGGATTTTCTGTTCTTTTCGACTCTTCGTGGGCGTGGCGTCAACATGCTCAATATTTTGTACGATATTGCGTGCCAGTGGCACAAGAATCTCTGGGAGAGAATGTCAGCCATGCCTTCTGAACTTCGTCTCAACCATTCCGCGAAGTTCATAAGGTTCTTCGTGCCAAAATTCCATCTACCGGCGCACGTTCTCAAGTGTCAAACTATGTTCTCTTTCAATTTCTCGAAGAACGTCGGACGCACAGATGGGGAAGCTCCTGAACGAGGTTGGTCGAATATTAACCCAGTCGCCTCCAGCACAAAAGAAATGGGACCCGGCTCCCGGAGAGACACGCTAGATGATCATTTCGGCGATTGGAATTGGAAAAAGGTCGTAGGACTTGGTTAGTATTTGACAGTGAGAGTGTACTATGTACGGTCACGTATCTAATCCATGACAGGTGTGACACTCCTTCGCAAGATGAATGAGGCCAAGGAGGAAAGAGCAGCGCATCAGATCGCATTCGAAGAACTCAACGGAGCTTTGAAGTTCGAGACCATAGAGCCATGGAAGATTGAAATCGAACGCTGGGAGGACAATCCAAACGATTTATCGGTCACTAATCCCTTTGAAGCTAAGGTTATTCGTGAGTAATACAATACTCCACCCGCTCACAAGACTGAGTGTTTGATTTAAAAGCTATGACACAAGCTGCGGTTCGACTTAAACTCGCACAACTGGAGGCGGCTGAACTACAGCAAGGAACGGATGTTTCATTGCATGCCGATGTTTCTCCAAGCACATTCATTGCATTGGGGATTGACCTGGAGCATGAACAGTATGTTGTATTATCTGACATAATTTTCGTTCTACTTTATTCACCTCTTCACAAACAGGCGTCGTCTGAAAATAGATATCGGGAAACAGGGTCTGCATGCTACAGACATGCAAAAGGGCGCAGTCCAACGACTGCGGAATGCATTACAACGCAAAATCGACACTTGGAAGCGCGTCCAAACTCTTTACACCCCCGCAGTACAGCTCATAGAGTCCAGGGTCGAATTACCTTCCCGCAGTGCCCCGGCCGTGATCAATCCCGAGGATTCCCAGCTATGGCTCCCATCCGCTCTGTGCAACGACCCCATACCTTGCAATGCACGACTCCTTGCGACCGAGTGGGAATTACGACACGCTCAGGCTGGGGACGCACTCGAAGAAATAAGACAGAGTCTTCGCCTGCGGGACTACATGTATACCTTCAAAAGGGACTGGATACGTGGCCAAAGCGCAAATACCCGCGCCCAGAATGCCCTCAGTCGTGTTGAAGCCAGGGCAACAACCGCAGCAGATAAGTACTGTGCGGCTCATGTGGCTCTCTCATCTCTTGCCCACGTGCTTGGAAAGGTTGGCTGGGATCACAAATATAAGGTTCTCGAGAGGAAGGATGACATTCGTGGGATGTCAGTTCCCAAGCGAGGGGAAAGCGAAGGTCGAAGAAAGTTATCGTGGATCTGGCTGGTTGAAGGAGTTGGGGATGACGAAGATGAAGTGGTACAAGATAGTAAGCTGGAGTGTGAGTTGTGACGGACAGACACTGAATATGCTGGCAGGTCTCAGAGTCGAATGGTGCAAAGCTCGCGCGAGGTCCATGCGATGGGCAGAAGAAGTTGAGCTGCTCCAGGAGGAGATGCACCGAGTATCCTCCTTTCTTAGGTGGCACGCATCATGGTGGAACCAGAAGATTTCGGAATGCACGCTTGGCACCGCTGCTGATAACGAGGGTCTAGGCGCCTACGCCTATCGTCAGGCTCAGCTTAGGAACGATCTCGCTGACTGTTTCGAGAACAAGTGGGCAGGATATCTCCCACTGACTACAGCCTATAATACTATGTATCTGGCGGATAGTGCATCCAAGACTATGATGGCTAATGAAGCCGGGTTAGATCTACACCTCCCAGAATTGCCGCTTCCTTACTAATATCCTATCTCGTACCCCATGCGCTGCCGTCTTGTAACCCATGTGCTGCCGCCAGCTTGTAGTATTAATCGAGATTGCTTCTGTTGAATGTACTTATGACTCGTGTGATTATCATCTTCTGGCTCTTGTGGTTATCACGAGATAATGCATTTATTTGTCTTGTAGTTACAACTGTTAATGCAATACGACTCACTTGTAACTACAACAGATAATGCATTTACCCCCCACGAAGTTGTGAATCAAGACAGCTGGCCTTCGCTGATTCATCTATGGCGTCCATCATGTAGCTGTGTGCTTCGAGGGCTTCATCGGATTTGCCTGCCGAGAGGAAAACCTGGCACCGTTTCTGGTGCGTCATGAGCACCAAGGACTCGAGATCCCAGCCGAAGAGCTGGATAAAGTCCTAAATTATTAAATCTATTAATTATGCAATATCTTGACGCACCACGGTCAAGTCGTCGTGTGTTTGACGCATGATTTTTAATGAAAAAGCATCGGAGTTGATGGCGGCGGTCAAGTGATAAGCAGCTTCATCGTGACACGCGTCACCCAAGGCTTTGGTTCCGAGCTCAACACGGAGATATATCTAATGTGCGAGTGACAAGGATCAGTTTTGAGGACAGAGCGCAACCGCATGGTACGTACTTCCACTACACGACGCGTGAGGATATCGGTATTCGGACAAGCCACAGCGAGTTCTTTGACGAGCAGCATAGCCTCCTCGTGTTGATCTGCTTTGAAAAGTGCGATGGCCTGAGATACAGAATGAAGCAGAGGGTACGCGGAACAAAATTTGACCTACCTTGATCAAGAGAAGAAAATGGCTGATGCTCGAATCTTGATTTGTGAATATGGATGCGACGTCAAATGCTATTCTCGCCTCTCGGACAAGGCCTTTTCCACAGAGGGCGATGCCTTTGGAGATGCAGCCCGTCAATGAAGGCTGAATGCTGATGGACTATGCGAATAAAAGTTAGCCTTTTCGCAAGGAGCTACGATGAGTTGGTCAATACAACATACCTTTAGTGCATCTTCAAGGGCGTGGTCCCATTTTTGTTGCCGGGTCATAACGAATGAACGATACGCATATGAAACATAGTCGTTGGCGTCGGTGTGGATGTTTTGGGTGAGTAAATCTTCAGTGGTAGGAAGGTATCCAGTCACACACGCATGGTGGGCTGTCGTGATAGTGTGTATCTGCATAAAGGATGCTCGAGTTGCGTTATGAGAGTCAGGAATAGAAACTCGCCTTTGAATGAGCCAGCTTTGGTACTTCCCACTCAGAGATCTTATTCTTGTCTCCGCTGAGGATGTGCCTGCCGTCCACTGAGAACGTGACAGTATATAGCGGGGATGAGTGCTCTAAGATGCCGATATTTCGCCGATCTGAGATCCGCCAGACACGGACATGCTTGTCCCAAGATGCAGACGCGACGAGGGTGCCAGTGGGATCAATGGCAATGGCGGTGATACTGCTAGTATGGCCTTCCCAAGGAAGACCGACCTGCTGCCAGGTCAATGGATCCCACTCTCGTATAGTAGGATCGCTTATGCTGCCTCCCGAAAGAAGACGTGTGCCATCCGGTGTCCACACGAGTGACATGCTCAGTGTTGTGTGAGCCTTGAAAGATGCGACGCGTGCCCCGTCTGGTATGATGTACCAGCGCAGACGCATGAGAGGTGTACCAGGTGGGAGGAGTGCAGGGAAAGAGGGAGTCAACCTGAGTCGGTTGGAGGCGAGGTGGACATTGAGAAGAAGGAGAGTACAATGAAATGACGGACGATGGGGAAAGATGGACGATGGGGAAAAGGATGACAGAAAAAGATGAAAATGGCATATGACAATCATGCCTAGTACAATTTGCTACTCCCGAACCATTGACATCCGTGCCAGCTTCCAAGCCGCACTATATGATGCCTCCAGTTCGGAGCTGAGGAAGAATACTGAGTGTTCCCAGGGCGCCCTAGTGCTCAGGGACCTAGACGCACAAGTTAACGGCGGACGGTCATGGGTCAGAGCCTAGGCATCTGACAGTGTCCCACCAAGGGGAGCCATGCGTAGTGCTCGTATTGGCGACTGGAATAAGCGGACGCCCAATGGTACTAACTGAAACAATAAAAGAAATAAGTAATGCAAACAGCCCCAGATCATAGGTGCAAGCACGCCGACCTACAGCACTACCGCACCTCCCTGGTCTGAAGAAATACATAAGACAAAGTTTCAAACCTTTCATTGGTGATCACGTTATCAATAAGTCAACAGAACCAAACAAACAACACGTCAACAAGGGATCCTGAATCGTGTTTACCCCTTAACCCTGAACCACATCATGCCTGAGAGCACAGACCAAAATGCTGGCAGCAGGTCTGACGAATGCTTTGAAGCTCTTCTCCAGAGTCTAGATGACACTTCGTCAACTGGACGCAAGCAGAAGAAATCGTAGGCCACATCAGTAAGTGAAATTGAAAGATCAGCAGCTTACAAATCATTACAGGAATCCACTCGACCCTTACCTCACTGCTGCCCGATTCTTCCGTCTAAACTATGATCTCTTTGCTAACATTTTTGTTATTCTACGAGATGGTATACTTGCTGAATTTGAACCCGAGGATGCCGATCATAACCAGGAGCAGAATGAAGAGTTTGTTTTTATTTCAACTAGCGACTTTAGCTAATCATTTGTTCATTGCAGAACACAAGCCAACATCCACCTGTTTACCACATTTGCAAAGTCAATCCCCAATCTCAGCAACCTCATTACGAAACTCGAACGTGAGCCCGAGTCACTAACGAGTTTCCTCAAGTCGGTAAGTGCATATATGCACTTTTTTTTTGGCATATATTGACATTTTATAGATGGAAAGCGCAGCGAATGCAGCTCGTTGTGACGATACGGGGTCTCTCAAGCATGCTGGGCTTCAGTACATGCTCGATGACCCAGCCAAGGATCATTTCGACCCCCTGATACTCAAGTCTCACAGTAAGGCCTTGCGAGGATGGAACCACCCACAGACTGCACGACTATTGTGCCCTGCACGAGATGTTGCTGAGTTTGACATGGATCCTCAGTACGTATTTTTATTTAATTAAAACACATACTAATTTGCGTCAGAGCTTATATGGACAAGGTGAATGCAGGGGAGAAGAAGATTAGCGCAAAGCAGTGGCCATCAATGTTCTATGACATGAGTATGTACGACCCGAAGAACAAGAAGAAGGGATTCCTCCGCAGTCGTGTCGTGATACAGGTGGGGTTTTTAAGTTGTCAGTACCATTTTTAACGTTGTTTTCACTAGGCATGGCGCCATATTTTTACAGGTCCAATGTCTGCTTTATCGAAAGAGCACATTGGCCGCTCATCAAAGCCCGGAAAGGGGAAAATGCACCATCTTGCGGAGCCAGGGATCAGAAACATCATGTATGCCGCCTGTCAGGTAAGTAGTTTGATTTCAATTTTATCTGCTACATCTGAATCACATTCATCAGATGTACTTTACAGCCAGCAATGCGGAGTCATGGACGCCTGTCATCGGAGCCATGGACCTTGGCGATCTATACTACAGAGCCGTGGACATCATCCAGGATAGCGCTGACCAACAGTGGGTCAAAGATTTGATGAAATTCTGGAAGGAGTAAGTTCACTGTCTTTCTTAGTATCACACGAGATGACAGCAATAATGCAGTGAGACTCCTGGCTTGACCGACAACCGTCCCTCCAAGCGTTGCAGAGTTGCCACAGCCAATGACTCTGGCACTGATGATGACATGGACGACTTTTTCGGAGATGACACGGCTACTACTGAGCAGGACGACCAGGAAACCGAAACTCATCGTGCACAGCTCACCAACAATGGCGAATCTCTCAATCAGGCAGCGACAGCTCAGAATGGTGGCCCTCATACACCCCCTCCCAGCTCTCCAGCACCTTCTCGTATTGGCTCACCAGCAGTCCCAGAACGTGAGCAGTCTCCTTTGAGCGATCCTCCGACGTCTCCATCTGCCAGTGTTGGACGAAACACGAAACAGGTGGCACGAGTGCCTCGAGGTGGTGCGCGTGGTTGCCGTGGCAAGGCAAAATCACGACGCCGATGATTTGCATTTCCCTTGACTTCCAAGCCGTCTAGGTGTTTTTCACTTTTATCATTTGTTGCCTGCCTCCATGTCCTGTACTAGTACTCGAATGATTATGTTTGCATTGCAGTCTCATACAAGCATGATCTAAGTCTGGTAGCTACAATGAAATGCCTATATAATGCTGGTCCAGACCCCAGTCCATGCAAGGGGCCCAATGCATATATGGGTCACCAGGCACCATATGGTGGTACACGGACCACAAGACTTACTCAGGCTGACATGAATCTCATAGAGTATGTGGGCATAGCAGCGGTGCATAATGCTTGTGCCACCTTATGACAAATTGGGGACCTTGTGGACCCTTACACGGGCAGGTGAAACCATACACGGTAGACACTCTTTCGTTGATGATGCAGTGAGAACTTCCTCGGTCTGACAGTCGACTCGGAGTCGGCAAACGCCGAGGATCTTGCGTGCGAGACCTTGAGCTCGTTCATCTCTCAAGTCAACTGTGCGTCTTTGTGCAGGTGAGATTTTTCCGATATCCATCCATCCCGCACCAGGCCAGTTTGCAATTGGTCATCTCTCAAAGTACATTGTTATGTTTTAATTGGTCATTCGTGCTTAGTACCCTGTTGCATGCGCAGATGAGAACCATCTTCCGCTCAGACTCCTCCATTTCGGTGTCATCAGCACCCACACCCATTCTACACCATTCATATCACCCACTCGAAGGAACCGCTCCCTCACTTTGCACGATCGAAACACCACACCCTCACCTGGTCTATCCTCTAGCTAGGAGACGTATACCCTTCGTAAGTGACAATTACCTCGATGTACATATACGTTGCGCATCCGCTCCCGTAATTCAAAGCATTTTTTTCAGTATCGAGGTGCACCACCAACCCTGTTCTCCGTCAAATACCATCACTTCCATATGCGATTGACCTACTGGCCTGTATGGGCAGATATGTTACAGTACCACCTATGGTGGATATCTCCCTCCTGCCAGGGGATCAGTCGTTCTCTTGGTTGATTCTGATGTCTTAGGCACGATTCCACGGTGAGTGCAGACACCAATGATCCTTCACACTTTAATCATTCTTCGCTGAATAAGCTCACGCATGCGAACGGTTTAAGTTGGTATGCATGTTGATTTCATTCCTCGATCCAGAGAGCACACGGGCTTTTCTATCGATATGAACCTATAGTTGGTTTCTTCGACGCCTCCAGTATTTTTCACTCTTCTCTCACTGGCACACAGGCTAAGAATTCATCTTACATTTTCCACAGAATGTAGAGCGCAGCACACGCAAACACTACGATCGAGCCGAATGCTCTTCTGCATGTTCCTTTCGTTGGTTTGGACAGCCATATCATAATGTTATTGAATTATGGGCATCCAGAAGACCTTAGGTGCGTAACAGTCTTCTCACAATAACTCTGTGGGCATTTGGTTCCTGCGGGGGTGCTAACTCTTCATCATCACACGTCACACACCCAGCTGCAGTGCTGATTCATCGGCCTTATTTTCTTGAGAACAGGCCTTCATGCTCATTATTTGTGCGCTACAGCTACATTCCCTATGGACGACGAGCCTTATCGTATGGACCATGCGGCCACCCTACACTGACATGCGCACACCTACAATGCATCCGGCGGCCAGTGAGCTCAAGTTGCTGTGAAGGAGTCCTGATCAACGACGTCGAAGTGCAGATGGGGATACTTCTGGAAGAGGTGGGAGTGATAAGGGACGATGTGATGAGGATGCAAGGCGAATTCAGGTGAAGCGCATCGTTCCTGGAAGTTTGAAAGTGTCAACAGGTGAGGTTGTCATCAGCATTCAAGACCAATGCGTCGAATTGGAGCTGGGAGGTCGATCAAAGCATGTCTCCGGTAGGTGGAATATTTCGTGTGGCGTCCGCTGAGCATCGTTTGATGCTGCAGAATAAATAGCATCGGTTTCGTTTGCTTACAGATAAGCGTGTTTCCGGATGACAGCGTCGGCACGTTCGAGGCTAGTTCTTCTGCTGCAAGAGTATATGCTGCAGGTGATTCTCACATTATTACTATAGATGAAATACTTCAGATGACATTCGTTCGTGGAAAGACATACTGAGTGATTTGAAATTTCTGACGATGACGAGCTCAGATCAAAGAGTCCTCGGCAAATACAGTCTAACTTTTCACCACACATTGTATCTCGTCATTTCAAATTGTGTAGCTTTGCATGCATCATTTGCATTCGTCAATCCAGGAGCAGCAATCATCACAAAACGCTCCGAGACTCGTATTTCCCTTTTGACCTTGCAATTGGCCGGCCATTTGCGCTGTTGACTTTGTCTACACCTTTGTTTAGCAGAGATTCTTCTGCTGATCCTAGTCGCGGTGCTCTCCATTCTCAGCGTTTAGCGCAATCATGCCAGCGTCTATCGTGACGAACAGCCCTCAACATTAATGTGGAAATGCACGTGCAGCATGACCTGGACCTAAACCTTCAACCTCTTCTCCCCCTCTCAACTGAAATCTATCCACAGTCCCCGTATCTCTACCCCCATCTTCACTCCCACCCATCCATCCTCGATCCTCGTTCATTTGCTTCATCGCACCATCATGTCTGGTAGCTCAGAAAGCCGATACATCAGACTTAATGGTGAGTATATCATCTCCGTAACCATATTCTAATTCTCATGTTCTATCTACAGTCATCAGCGGAAAAAATCTTAAAGTCCCTTCCCAGCGCATACCTGCAGGAATTTACGCATCGATCAATATCGACTCCCAGAAACGCTGGAAATCGGCCGTTGGTGTCTTGTCATCAGAAGAATCTGCAGTGTGGATGGATACTGTGTCTTTGTAAAGTCCTTTGTAACTTTCAGGTGCGATTCGAGACTGACCTTCGGTTTAGATCATCAGATGCTTCACCTGTGTTCTCAGTGGAAATCAGGGCGTCCTATGAGGCCGATCGAATGTTAGGCAGTGGAGAGGTCATTGGTCAACTTCAAATGTCGTGGGATGAGGTACTCAATCACGGAGATGAACCTTTCGGTGAGTGATTTGCTCCTCATCCACGCACATAAACTTACATCTCTTAGACCTATCCTTCCCACCCGTGCGCGGCGTCCACCCATCCCTCACGCTGAAAGCTACCGTTGTTCAGGCTTGCGACGATCAGGACAGCGCACTGTTCGATGTGAGTAACGCTGGTTCTTGCTGTTAGCTTTGCTGATGGAACGCCATCTGCAGTCCCTCGCAGACTGCGAGATAACTCGGCACACAGATGCAGGCCACACGCAATTTGCCAAATACGTTGCGAGCAAGACGTTTTCTCACCTCAACGCTGCTGTAGAGCATTTTGAGTTGGTTCTGGACCAGTGTCCGGCCAGCCATCCTGACCATGCAGCAGCTCTCACCAACTTCGCATGGGCACGCCTCAAAGGCTACATCCGGAATCATCTACAAGACATCGATAACACCATTTCCCTCTTCCGCGACGCCCTTGCATTGCGTCCGCAGCACCATCCCGATCGTCCCTCATCTCTATATAATCTCACTGAAGCGCTGACTTGGCGCCACAACAAGAAAAGTACTGCTGCCGACATCCGCGAATCCGCCCAACTCTATCATGAGCTACTGCCTCTCTGTCCAGAGGGCACCTACCTTCGTAGCATTGCGGCAGGGGCTGGTGCCGATTATGTGATCGTCGGATGCAACAATCTTCCAACAGACGCATCCAATGAAGGCATCTGCCTTCGACGAGTCATCCTCGACCTCTGTCCTTTGGGTCATCGACGCCGTCCAAAAGCACTTGACAATCTTTCACATGTTCTCCGGTCACGATTTACACAAAGCGGCAACATTGATGATTTAGACGAATGCATACAATTTCGTCGTGAAGCCATGTCTCTGTGCCCCGAGGGACATACTGACCGTGATCTCTACTTGAATAACTTGGCTGTTTCACTTCGTTTCTATCGCTTCAATCACCAAGGCAATCCTAATGACCTCGATGAGGCCATCTCTTTGCATGAAGAAGCGCTGCGCCTGCGCCCTGTTGGGCACGAATCTCGTGCTGTCTCGTTGGGCAACCTAGGGGGCGACCTCGTCACCCGTTTCGACAAACGCGGTGCCAGAGATGACATCACCCGAGCTATCAGCCTCCGTCGCGAGGCACTGACGTTGCGCCCACCTGGGCATCCACGTCGTGACACCACGCTTAGCAACCTTGCCCTTGCGCTCGACACCAGATATAACAAATTCAATGTCAGCGAGGATCTCAATGAGGCCATTGATCTGTATCGCGAATCCCTTCAGTTAGCGGGGCTTGACGATCCAGAGCGCCATGTAACTCTTTTCAATTTGAGCTCGGCGCTCTGCTCTCGTTTCACGCACACTCGGAAGAATGAAGATGTCGAGGAGGCCATTGATCTCTGCCAACAATCGCTGGAGGCTTTGCCTTCACTGCACCCGGACAGGTACTTCAGCTACATGTGGCTGCAGGAAGCCTATTTGTCTCGTTACCGAGTGCAACTCAACCCTGCTGATTTGTCACTCGCTGTAGATAATTTCAAACTGTCATCGCGTCACCCTACTCAAGGATTACCCCGGCGTATCACACAGGCTATTGATTGGGCTCGCCAAGCAGAAGTCTATCAACATGAATCTGATCTCGAAGCATACCAAGTATGCTTGGAGCTTTTCGACAACCATGTGATGACGCGATCGTCGATTATCTCACGGCGTGAGGCTGCAACTGCTTTTCGTCGTGCACAATCGCTTCCTGTAGATGCGGCTTCATGTGCCATACGTCGTGGGAATCTACCGCAGGCAGTTGAACTCATGGAGCAGGGCCGCGGCCAGCAGTGGTCATTGGTATCGTGACTCAGGACACCACTCGAAGATCTTGAGTCCACGAGTCCCGACCTAGCTCGCAAAGTCTCAGAACTTAAGAAACGTCTTGCTGGTGCTCAGGGTTCTGCGGGCAGCACAGATAGAGCTGCTGCTGATCGAGCAGCAACAACGTATAGGGGACTTACGAGGCAATGGGAAGCTGCAGTGGCTGAAATCCGTAATCTTAAAGACTTCTCGCGGTTCCTGCTCCCACCTGCATACGAAGACTTGCAAGCGGGAGCGCGTCATGGCCCAGTCATCATCCTCCTTGCCAGTAAATACTCGTGTGGTGCCATCATTGTCCCGACGTCAGGAGAGCCACATCATGTTCCTTTACCGTCTATCGCTCTCGCTGATCTGACAATTCTCAAGGATCGCTTCACCAGGGCAATACGACACGCATCACGGATGAACCCAAAGGAGACGAGAACGGATCTGATAGTGCTGTTGCGAATAGTATGGGAGGAGATCATGTTACCTATCGTCAACGTACTTGAGAACGTCCTCAAACTAAAGCGCCGCTCTCGAGTCTGGCTGTGTCCCACTGCAGCTTTCACGTCCATACCTCTCCATGCAGCCCACCCATTTCTAACAAAGCCAGATCGCTCCAAGGAGCCATGCCTCGAGGATCTCTATGTCTGTTCTTACACACCGACACTTTCAGCTCTGGTCAGGTCTAGACAGTTGATGAAAAAACGTGTCACTTCATCCTTCGTGACGATTGGACAAGGTCAACCGGGTGCAGGGAAAGGCAAGGCACTGTTGGCTGTTGACAGCGAGCTTGAGCTTGTCCATAAGCTCGTCCCTGCGACGGCCAGCCATAACACTATTTCTGGCGACGCAGCCACACGCGCAGGTGCACTCAAAGCTTTGGAAGAGAACACCTGGGTGCACCTTGCTTGTCATGGCAAGCAGGACCCTGCGCAGCCTTACCACTCTCATTTCGTCATGAGAGATGAACATGTAACACTGCTTGATATCATGGAAAAAGATATTCCGCACGCCGAGTTCGCATTCTTATCCGCTTGCCATACTGCCGTTGGAGACAAAGAGACACCTGACGAAGTCGTCCATCTCGCAGCTGGGCTTCAGTTTGCAGGGTTCAAGAGTGTCGTTGGCACGCTGTGGGAGGTCGACGATTCTGTTGCAAAACACGTCGTTGAGGCTTTCTATAAATATATGTTTCATCCGAAGGAGGCAGGTGTCATGGACTGCACGAAGGCGGCCTGGGCACTCAACTGTGCTACACACTCCGTGAAGACGAAGGTGCCGCTCGAGCAGAGGATGGTTTTCATTCATATCGGTGTGTAGCCTATTCTACGGCGTATTACTGTCGCCCGGTACATATTCACAAGCTCTTGATCTGCGAGCTTCTTTCATCCTTTTACTTGGACTAATGGCTGTGATGCTCTTGTGCTCTCGCTATCTTGTTTTCGTATACGCTATCGTCTCTTGTCAACTACTAGTAGAATACCTTCACCACATGTACTTATACCACTCGACTAATTTCAGCCTCGTTGTCTGCTTGAGTACTTGGATAATACGAGCCCAGTTATACCATTCTTCAAGTTGCAAGCATTCAGGTCCTTCTGTGCTATGGAACCCCCGCCAATGCGCAGTGTCATAGGCTCATCCAATTTATGACATATGCACCCATCAATGTCGGTCACCATTCATCAATCCCGGATGGCTGCTTCGACTTCCGGTCCATCTGTGCACCGCTTACATCCGCTTCGCTAGCTAATCTGCCAATGAGGCGTGCACTTAGTGTATGGCGTATTCAATATCCATCTCCTATGGTGAGGCATTCATTAATTTAATTTTGATTACATGTACTTGTAAACGACTCGGCAATCTCTCTGCGCCTCCTAAACCCATCCTTAAGCCTGCCTCCCATTAAGGTTGTGAGTTTTCTTTGCAATGGACGCACCAACCGATGGGGTTGTCATTGCTGTCAGGCTTTCTGGCATATCTTGAGGTTGGTGCGTGTGCGGCGATGGCTACTAGTATTCTGTGAAGATGAATTTGAAGCAGCGAGTGTAGCTCTGCATTTGTGTGATTAGTTGTTGTATGAGCCAAGGTGTGAGGGCACATACATATTCCAGCTGTGGAAGTGGGCCCCTTGTCAATGTATAAGTATATTGTATTGGTTGATGCTTGAACTGAACCGTGCAAGTTCAAAATACGGAACCAATCGAATGAGTCGTCTCAGCGCAGGTGTCGTCTGTCCTCTTGTCAAGACGAGTCTGCCAGTGAACATCGAAACAGACTGAAATCCCAGGAATGGAGTGTCGCAGATGACTTGAAGCGGATCGTGTCTCCCAATCGTGCACCAGTGGATGAAGTGAGCTATTCATTTCTGGTGCTAGTGTAAAGACCGTCGGAAATGCCAGTGTGACGAATAATCCTCGCAAAGGTGCAGAGGTCCGGGAATGATTCACACAGGATGAGATTCGAGTGGTTTCTATGTGCCGCACCTTATGTCCGGACCGATCAAAAAGGACTTGATCCAAAAGGGCAAATGCTATCAATGGGATGATTACTCGCACACGAGACTAGACCCAGGACAGAGACAAGGTATGCGCACCCGGGCTGGTTCTGATAGTGATTAGGCAAGATCAGAACGTTCAAGCCACCGGTATGTGAGTGCACCCGATTGGATCTGTGGAATATCACGCTGCCGTAGTTGACATTGAAATGAAAGATGCTTACCTGCCAAAGTTGAAGATGTTGGTGGGATGTGATGCGTTTTTGCCACGCAGCGACTGTGGGCTAGGTGGCGCTTAACGGTACGGTAGATGTCGAGCATCAGATGCATGAGATAAACACGAGTTGGACGAACATTCGATCTCCATGTTCTTTTTGGTGAACTGTTCGACCTTTGTCAGATATTTCTGTTGTTCTCCTGAAAGATTTTGCTATACCAACCAGGAAGCCGTCCCCGCTCCTTCAGTGATATGGGGCCCGGACCGAGATGTTGAGCAAAATGCAAGACATACCTAAATATGGCGGACGATGTGATGAGACTCGAACACTGAT
>JABBWB010000387.1:0-36694 GCA_016628085.1 Suillus occidentalis
GCTCGTAAATTCCATGCTGATGACTTCTCTTGAGAGCAGCGCACGACAAAGGTAAGACAGAATAAATGATAAATCTCATGGTTGGGTATCATGATGAATCGGCCAAAAGCCAGCAGACAAACCAGATTTGTCACATGACTCACTGACCCATGCAAAACTCCGACGAACCTTCCTTCATCACCTGTGGGAAGTAAAAAACACTGAAAAATCAGTGTATAGAATCCTGAAAGTCAATGTTCAAAATACTGACTTTCAGGGTTTGTGCATTATGACCGCAGTCATAGTCAGAACTAAAAGTTATGCTATGCCAGAATTCAGTGTCTAGAGCCCTGAAAGTGACATTTTTCAGTGTCAAAACACTGACATTAATGGTATTAAGTTTCACAAATAATTCACAAATTAAAAAATACCGTTCAGGGGGGTTGAACTCATAACCTCCCAAGCTCAGGAAACACCACGGACAATTCCGGCTGACGCACAACCCGTTAAGCCATAAGGCTTTTAGAGATTATGGTAAGAAGTGGTATATATGTAACTCGCGTGGACTTAGAAAAAAAAAAAAGACAAAGACAATACCTTATAAAATAATCTGATGCAAGCTATTCAGTGTTTAAGTACTGACAGCACTAGTCAAGTGAACACTGAAAAATCAGTCAGTGTTTTAATCACTGACAGCACTGGCCAAGTGAACGCTGAAAAATCAGTCAGTGTTTTAAGCACTGATGGACGTGAACACTGAAAATAACAGGGTTTTTTTCCAGTGTCTACAACACTGGGATCTGTCATTCAGTGTTTCTCACACTTACTTTCAGGGTATTTACTTCCCACAGTGTTCAAGGTTCAGCGCTGCAGCCAGAAAGTCAGGCTAATGGACACTCTGGGGGCGCCTCTGTCACGGACTCTGGGGGCTCACTCTGGGGGTGTGTCAGCCGTTTGGCACGATTCGGTCGGGGTTTAATTATGTCAACAGTTCTCGCTGTAGTATGTCCCTTCTTCCCCAACCTTCCCTCCGCCCCTCCCACCCCCTATATCTTTTCCCCGCCCGCCGCAAGGTTGTGGTTGACAGCGTCGAGGCCAATGTTAAATGTATCACGGTCGTGCAGCGTCACGTGCGTCAGGCGGTGAGGGCGGGGCAACAAAGTCACCAAACTCCGACTGAATCATGCCGAGCGGCTGACACGCCCCCAGAGTGGACCCATACCAAAACCCCCAGAGTCTGACAGACTTGCCCTGGGCCAGAGTGTCCATTTCCCGGACGTTCTCGGTTCAGCCTACTCCTGGAACGCTTGGTATGTTAACACAGGTCTTCTCGTTCGCTTGTCCTCTGAGCTCTCCTACCAACTTGCTAAGCATGCTCATTGCAATTTTTCTGGCATAGCTATAGGACGCTGAAGGGTTATCTTCTTCCTTCCTATATAAGTCTTACTCAAGACTATTGGCAGTTTGTACCACACTGAGTCCTGGCAGTACTATAATTTGCCGACCCAGCGTCAGGTACGCTAGTAATACTCTTCCTGGCCTTTTCCCCAGCGGTACAGAAGAGCAAGAGCAACTTTGACCGCGGTACTTTCCTCTGTAGCCATGCCAGCCATCATATGGTGTGCAGTCTACCGACGATACATGTACTTGAAGGGGCCAGATGACTTAACCTCAGGTCAAGCCGGCCTTTGCGGCACATGTCTCCAAAGCGGTGAGCACCGTGAGCACCTAAGATTATCTCCGCTGAGCAGTATGTGCCATTTAGCATGTAAATCCATCTTAGCCGTGCGAGCCGCAAGTTCAGACTTTAGAGAATGCGATCGGCAAATCCATACGTACTGGGTCTTTTGCCAAGTCCATTTTGTTGGGCGCACGTAAGACCGTTGAGCAACTTGCAGCTAAGTACGTCTAATTATATCTTCTTCAAGCTTCTCTTGCGAAGCGAGTAGTACAATGTGTCAAATTGCAAGTATTACACTACCCACTTACATATCCTGCCATGGCTATAAAAAGTGTTTCTCCAACCATAATCATGTCGTCTAACCCCACCAGGCTGGCTGTCAAGGCTCGACATGATGTGGGTTGCATTGCTCGTTCTTTCAGGCCTCGCCCGAGCAGCCATCCCTAATGCCATGCTTCGTGGCATGCAGTCCCTCCCTAAGCTCTCAGTTCCTGAACGTTCCATCATTTCACCAAATGGTACAGCACTCCCCAGCATTACGACCGTTTATTACTTTGACCAACTCATCGACCACAATGATCCTGGCCTCGGAACCTTCCAACAGCGATACTGGATGAACTGGGAGTTTTATGAACCTGGTATGTCGCAAGGATCAAGGTACGCTTGAAGTGACATTGATGTGCGCGCTCAAGGTGGTCCCATTATATTGATGACGCCTGGAGAAGTTAACGCAGATGGTTGGTTTTGGTAATCGATTTGTTGTCTTTCTCTCAAAGTACTTGATTTCAGGGTACGAAGGCTACACTACCAATGACACCATCAATGGTCTCATCGCTCAACAACAAAATGGTGCAGCTATCCTCATCGAACACCGTTTCTTTGGCTATTCCAATCCATACGACAACCTCACATCAGAGTCTCTCGCGCTCCTCACCATCCAGCAGGCTATCGATGATCTCGTATATTTCGCCACCACTGCTGACCTTCCCATGCCTGGCGGTGATGCTGTGAAACCAGGTCAGGCGCCATGGGTATTGATTGGGGGAAGCTACTCGGGAGCCCTCACGAGTTGGACGATGGTCAAGTGAGTATTTAAACCAAAATTTTCGATGTTTCAATATAATGATTAACGTAAAGCAAACCGGGAATTTTCTGGGCTGGATATGCATCTTCTGCCGTCGTAGAAGCCATCACGTATGTTACATCATCGCGCGTCTCCCATTGATCTGATTGCTTCTACTTCCTCTGATTGCTTCTCATTCCGTCATGACCAACTGAATGTATCAGCGACTATTATGCTTATTTCACACCTATTCGCGATTACATGCCACAGAACTGTTCATCTGATGTACAGGCAGTGATCGCATATTTGGATGGGATGTTCGCGGCCAATGACACCGCTGGCATCCAGACGCTCAAGGAAACATTTGGTCTCGGAGATCTTGTACACGTAGACGATTTCGCCAGTGCACGTGAGTCGTCGTCGTCGTCTTTCATTCAGTTTTATGTTTTTGCGTAGAACGGACGGCATGGCTTCTGATCTGGGCAACACTCGTTGCGGTTTATCTTCCCAATGCGCTGAATTGGTCATGAGTTTGTCCTACCTACCTTGTTTTCTAAGATTTTCCTTCCACGGCGTTCTTTTTATCAATTTGACCTGCTACCTTTGAGTTAACTAACTTCTCTCGCGCCAACAGTTCAATACAACTTGTTTGATTGGCAATCTCTGCAGCCCGATGTTGGCCCAGGAGCAATGTTCTTCGAGTTCTGTGATGCACTTGAAGTCAAGGATGGCGTTAGCGCTGGACCTCAGGGATGGGGACTTGATAATGCTATCTATTCTTGGGGTAACTTTTGGAATACCACATACTACAATTATGGTATGCGATCTCCTTGATTTCTGATTGACGTGGCTAAATTTGATTATAAAGTCTGTGGATACGAGGATGCTGAGTACGTATCCTTGTGAAGTCGTCGTCCGAATTGGCTGACGATGAAGCTAGAACCTGTCTTGGGACATATGACACGAGCCAGCCCTACTGGACTAATATCACCGTGGACAATTCTAACAGGTCATGGTTCTGGATCGTGTATGTATCCTCGTTCACATTAGCATCGATCCTGACCACTTTTCTAGGTGCAACCAAGTCGGGTGGTACCAGGCTGGCCCTCCTGAAGGCCAGCCTGCAATCGTAAGTCGTATCCACCAACCCATTTACGACGAGGTACGTATATTGGAATCAAAATATGACAATTCTCAACATTATATTCAGCGTGACTGCGTTAACATGTTCCCTGACGCCTTCGCCTATCCACCTCAGCCTACCGTTGCTGAAACCAACACGATGTACGCCGGTTGGAACGTGAATATTCAGCGTCTTTTCTTCGCCAACGGCCTGCGTGACCCTTGGCGCGAGGCAACTGTCTCTGCTGATGGGCTGAATAAGCCTAACACTCCCAGCATGCCAATCTTTGAGAGCGACGGATTCCACTGCTCGGACCTGATCACGGAGAATGGCGTTGTAGACCTGACTGTTGCGGCCGTGCAGGTAGCAGCATTGAGTTACATGCACGATTGGCTTGCCGAGTGGAAGCCTAATGCTTGATGACTTGTGTAGATAGACCTCCACGGTCAATGACAGCTTATACTGTTTTGTGTTTCAGACTTCTAGTGAAAGACTGGTGCGTTCTGAGCTGCACTAGGAATTGGCACCCGCCGCATTCAGTCATGTGCGCTAATTTTTCCAGAGTAAGTTAGATGTGGATAGCTAGTAGGTCAGTCTCCTCATTTCTGTTTCCGAATCTGGCCATCGAGTGCCGTGGTGGCTCTCAACCTGGAAAAATGACTAAAGTTGGCTTCATCATCGTCTCAACTTTCGACTTCACGAGCTTCAAAGATAAGCTGTAGATTCCATGTTAGAAGGTGGCGCACAGGAAAGGAATCTACATGGTAAAGCTTGGGCAATGGGCGGCTCGACTTCGACTCCACCCGTAACAAATTCTTCCTCTTTTCTTTAAGCCGGGATATTGATGTATCACGTTCAAGCCGCTGCCTGGTATGTCCTCGCGATCTCTGTTATCCCAGGCTGCGGGTTACATCCTTGACCTGGATCACATTGAGGCATCTGCTTGTGCTCCAGGTAGTCGACATCAGCTTGGCTGAGGCCCGCTTAAGCCCCCCTCCGATTATTAGTAGCTGAAACTTTGAAGCCGACATTTCGACATCCGTGAACGTTGAAGTACAAATCTGGATCAACCAGCACGTCAGTTTAGACATGTAATGATCAAAAACTCGTATGTGTCAGGCAAAGCTTTGGGGTCTCTCCCTTCTGATGCCACGGCGCTGGGATAAGTTGAAATTGACCCTCCCAGCTACATCTTCAAAGTGTGACAGATGGTGTGTACGCAGAGTCTTGCGGCGATCAAGCACGTACAGGAGGAAACGGATTGGCTGCAAGGCGACATGAGTCAAATGCTCCTCGTGATGGGATTACCATTGCTCCCACAACAGCTTTTGTGAGACTATACCGTGGTACTGAGTGTGATTCGCGAAAACGGAAGGCCACTTAAGATTGCTTGAATGCATCTCGCAAAGGAGAACCGGCCTACACGTGAAGGTTTTTGTTAGTCAAGATCTTAATAAGTGACCTGTATATATACCAGACTAACGAGTGAAAAACTCGATCCAAGGGAAGTTAATCCTTGAACTGGTCAGCTTCACATCAGGCATCAGACATCCAGCACCCAGCATCACTTGATAGGCTGCCTCTTGAGTCCAAGGTCCGGCAGCAGGTGACACAAGTTTGGGGCAGAAATAACCAAGAAGCTGTTCATATGTAGATCCGTGAAAGCTTCTGCACAGCGAGCTGGGTGATGATCAATATTCAACATCTAAGCGATCACGAGTTTGTGAAAAATTGTGCTCACCTGCACCACGGCGCACGATCGCGTCGGCCACTGTCCCTATATATGGCACAACTGCAAATCAGAGCGGAGGGAATGGGCTAAACTGGAGATCCAACGGATCGTTCTATGGGAAAGCCTATCGGCTCCCGAACGCCCGAGTTGTGCTTGAAAGACCGGTCGAAAAGAGGTGCGGTCAAAAATACTATGTGATTGCTGAATAAACAGAAATAGATGGAGGCTGAGACAACAGGACACGGACTCTAGGGAGTAGGGTAAGCCAACCAGCCGAAACACTGTATAAACGATGAGTATATAAGGATTAGAAAATGCACACCGACCACAATCAATGACCAGCGATCTACACTATGGGGCGACATAGATATAATATACGCAAAACAAAGCATCACAAGGGACAAGAAGAACAGAGGTGATCGTAGAAAAGTACTTTAAACAGATCATAGTACGGGGCAATATGCATAGCGAAGATATCATAAGCAGCAAAACAAACCTAATATAGACATGGAAGACGTGCAAAGCATGAACTGGGGTAACCAAGAGACGAAGAGATAAAGGAATAGATAGTTGACGAAGGTGGTGAGCTGATGAATAAGAGGGCTCAACAAATAGTCCCGGACCGACCATCGGTCAAACATATAGAAAGCAAGATGATCACAAGAGCGATGTGTCGTGAAGGGTGATGCGAGTGGGGATTATGGACAAACCAATACCGACAAAACGAATTTGCAAAGCTAATGACAGCGATGACGTTGAGGTCATTTTTGGAGAGACGACGATCACAGGAGAGTTGGTCACTCGCGAGAGGGCTGCTCAGGCGACACAGGCCAAACAGGCTCTCTAATCCTGTCCTTGTCGCCAGAACGAGCCAAAGGCACCGCGGTAGATGAGACTGAAGTCTGCTGCGCAGGCTGCTCAGTGGAGGTGTGAGAATGCTGGGGCGAGTGCTGTTGTTGCTGTTGATGTTGTTGCTGAGAAACGTTCGCTATGTCGTCAAGGCCTCGCTTGACACCAGCCATCAAAGCATCCGTTTTTTGGATCATGTCCTCTAACCGTTTCCGCTGCTCGTGCAGTTCAAGGTAATGTTGCCTCAACTCACTCGCAGTTGGAACACCTGAAGTCAAGACACCGTTCAAAACATCATGAGGAGGGGGAGAAGGCCCGAGGGGTCCGTAGTATCCATGACTCATGCTATGAGGCGGCGGCAAGACGTACCCCGCACCAGGAGCAGCAAGACCAGGGTTTAACGGCGAATGCGTCCTGCTTGGCGCATTTGAACCAGAGCGCATGTAGCTAGACGGCGTTCCGCCGAAATCACGATTACCCAAGAGACCAGGAGGTCCGTAGCCGCCAAACCGTTCACCAAGAGCGGCGTTAAGAGGAGGGAGATCGAATCCAGCATGCGGCGCTGCCATGAATGCACCATGGCCCGATCCAGTACGTGCAAGATGGTGAGCATGTGCGAAGCGCTCCATATCAGAGCCGCGCGGTAACGAATGGGCGCGATCACCAGTGACGCCGCTCAGAGCCTCTGCAATCTGTTGTATGCTCGTGCCTTCTGCCCATGCAGATCCATGGGAGTCACGGGACGCTTTCCGCGTAGTCCGTTCGTTCTTCCGCCGACTAATGGGCTCTTGTTCCTCTTCTGCCTCCCCCATATCTTCATCGTCATCCTTCTCGCGCAAGCGGCCCTTCTCCCGATCGCTCTTTCCCCGCCGTGCTCGCTTCCGGCGAGGTTGAGGCTCTTCTATTTCGCCGTCACTCTCCTCGGTGTTCGCGTGTTGACTACCAAGCCGGCCAACTGAGACAAGTGCCTCAGCCGCAGCTTGATCTGACATGCGCCCCGACGACATCCCCGCGGCTGCTGGGACACGTTTCCGTCGCTTGATGACAGTCTTCTTCATGGAGTTGGGACGATGCGTGCCATGAAGCTTGAAGTAAAGACCTAGAGAACAAAACAATGGTCAGCGCTGAAACCAACCAAACGACAAGGCAAAAACCAATCAATGTATCAAAATTAGAGTGGTCCCACGGATGCCAAGAACCGTCTAAGGATCAACCTATCCAATACGGCAATGCGCGTCCTCACAAATCGTGGGAGGGAAGATAAACCAAAAGGATAAGAAGATTTCCCATTACGCGATTGCCCAATTGGGCTGGCGGGTTCCCTGATTCTGGAAACGAGGTATGATAGGCACGCGCGACAATCGCGAGATGAACGTGCACTCCGCAAGAAAATTTACAAAGTGGATGGCGTTTGCGGAGATAAGGCCAACGGCCGTGCACGCCAGATACGAAGTATGGCAAGGGCATGTATGAGAGCTGAATCGAAAGCTGAAACGCACCACAAGCATTGCAGATGTTGTTACCAACATCATCTCGTCTCCATAATGGCGTTGTACTCGTACCACAATTAGCACAACTGAGAGCTCCGACAGCAGACTTGATCTTCTTCGCGGGCCCCGAGGCTGGGCTTTCGGTATCGACACCGGGTGAGGGTGCATCACCGGTGGGAGTCGCACCTCGCGCAGGCGCGGACGGTGACGATTCGTCTGCAGGGGCCGTCATGTCTAATCTTCCGGATATGGCGAGCGCATTGTTGAGTGTTGGACACCCGGCACAAGCACTAGATCCTCCAGTACCATCACATCGTCCGTCACCTGGACACGTGCCTCCACTAGAAATGGTGTGTGCACCTGAAGCGGATATGGACTTAGTGGGGGACGAAGTTTTCGAAGAGGGCTTTGGCTGAGACTGCCCAGAGCTCTCAGGTTGAGATGATGACAACGCTTCCTGATTTTTTGATGATTGAGGTTGGCTTGGAGATGTCGCTGGAACAGCCAAAGATGCCTGATTTAGGTTGGACATATCTGTTTCCCCACTTCCGTTTGAGGGTTGGTGAACGGGGGCTGCAGCTGTCGCAGTGGGCGTTGGCGTGCGGGCCAGGGATGGGGGACGTGCGACTTTGCGTGATTTGAGGTAAAGACCTATATCGAATAAAGAGCAAAAACCCAAGCGATGCGCACACGAGTTGCACACATTTCAATCAGCACACTGTTACTGCACTACCAAGCGGTGGGTAGGGAAAGAAACGCAAACAATGAAATTGGCCAATCAAGATGTTGACCGGCAGAAGCATGCACGGAACACGTTCCAGGTGCAACGGAATGCTGCAAATGTGATATGGAGTGCACGGGGTGTGTTTTGGAAACGGACGCCCACGAGCCCACCAACCATGGGTTGACACGTGACGGCGTAGACGGGAAATGAAAGAGATGAGATGAAGAGAAGAGATCACTCACCACAAGCATTGCAGATGGTTTTGCCCTCGGTGTCGCGTCGCCACAGGGGCGTGTCAACGACTCCGCAATTAGTGCAACCAGTACGTTGTTGCTGCTGTTGTGCCTGTTGTTGTTGCTGTTGCTGAGGCGCGTTCGGTGTCGAGGTTGGTTGGTCTTCTACAACAGGTTGAGGGCGCTCTTTTGACTGCAAAAGCTGCTCAAAAGTGAAGTCGCTTGGGTTTATCTTCTGTTGAAGGGACCCGGGATGGACCGGTGAGGTAGACAAAGAGTCGCGTTGTACTGCAGCATGTTCTGAGGCGGTGCTGGGCGAGAATTGCTGCTGTATCCGGGAGAGGGTAGAAAGCGCAGGATGATGCATGTTCAACGCAGGAGATTCCATTACGATTGGCGACATTTTTTTTTATCAGACAGTAGTAAGATAGACAATATGTTGACTGCAACACGTTGAACGTCAGCTATTGTCTGAAGACCGCGGAACAATGAAATCTGACTGATGCTGTACAGATCGATGATGAATGAAGCGTGGTCGACGTGGGCGACGGTGAGAAGAGGAAGATTGTTGTGAGCGAGACACGTAGGGGGAGGGAGGAAGAAATAAACGGGCAAAGGAGAGTCGGGCACCGCAGTGTTTATGATTTTTGGTATTGGCGGGAACCGATAAACCCAAAAGATAACGACTATAAAACTAAATCCAGCCAATCAGATTATACCCGTTTGAAAGATAACAATAATATTTCCTAATCTCCTTTCTGGCTATATTTTTGGCTTAATTTTTGGCCATTTAGAGAAAATATAGATATAATTCACTGGAAATTAATAAAATTTTATGTAGTTGTACGTATAATTTGTGCATATTGACTTTGTGGCACTGATCCTCCCAGGCAATCTTATCTCAATTCCCATTCACTATTATTACTACCGAATACCTAGATCTTTGTTAGGAAGAACCGGGCAATTTTCTGCGCCCGCGTCGTGACGACGGCTATCGCGCGCGAAGAGAAGGGGACGTGCGTGTGCTCAAGCTACCGCCTACCCTTTTATCACGACACCGGTCGCGTCCTTATTCTCATTCTCATTAGGTAAATACGTGCGTACAAATGCACAAGTGTATACGTCAAAGGTTTGACTCAACGGCGCTAACAGATAAGATCAGACGATTTCGCTGACCTGAAGAATTGAAAATTTGCCTCCGCTTCCTGGCTTCCGATTAAGATTCCGCAAACAGCGCTTCGAGAATCACATTACCGTGGGGTACTTATCAGATAACTCGCAAATATTTGACATCCACTTACAACGTTTTCAAGTTGGCATATAAAAACATCCGTTACTTACAGCCTGAACCAAACCTTGTCAATGCATGGCCAATCACATCAGATGAAGCCTCAAATCAATCACGACCCATCCCTACGCCCAACACGAGGTTCCGCGCTTTCTCCAAATTCTTCCGCGGATTTCAAACGTAGCATTCAGGGGGTCCCGGTGTCTTGGAATATCCTCGGTCACATTTGCCTTGCGTTCGCAAGCTCCTCGTCAGCCCTAGCACTAGCCTCTGGCAGCAGTTAATCTATTGACTGCACCTGTTGATAATTGACGCAAGATGAGTGGCGGACAAAGCAATATCGCGAGGTTCATTACCTGCATCATGCAAAGATGCATGCTGCACACCACCACAGATCTCGGACGGTGTCATCATGCACAGCTATCCGATCGTCGTAACTGGCTGGTGCGCTCTAATCTGCTCACCTGTGGGGCCTTCATGTTGCGTCGATTATGCTACCAGGCAGTGTAACTTTACGGAAACGGTGATTATCAAACTTCTCCTGCCCTTTATCATTGAACTTTGACTCACTCGATGTATTGATCTAACTTGACTTCATTCCAAACTCCGCGATGTAGTAGTCCTGTGGTTCGGATAGAGTCCAAGGCTGTGATGTGGACGCGTCATAGTGCGACTTACTCCGCTCATCTTGCAAATCGAAATGGTCCAATCAAGCAACGCCGCAAGCAACATTGTTGAAATCCCTTTTAACACATGAACATCGCAGCTCGCCACAACGAACAAAGCCAGAATCCCCATGACCATATTTCCGAATACCACAGCGTACACCATGCCCTCAGAAGCAGTTTCGAGATACCACCCCTGTCGGTGCTATGAGAACCCACACATGAATACCACCAGCCTGTCGAACCCTTCGCAGCAACGCCATACCAAGATAACGGAACGGCAGCCGATAATGAAGCGATAAGTGAGGGGCTAAGTGCGAAGCTGTTCCCGAAGCAAGGACGAGTCAACATCACACCCTAAGCACGTGGATCGCGGGGTGATGCAGTGATCCTGTTCTCGTCAGTAAAAGGAGGCTTCAGCGAAGCAGTACAGACGGTCAATCATATTTTCTCACATCGCTTTGTGGCACTCTCGCTCGCGTGAGGAATCGCCAGAAATCGGAACTTCGGAAATGGTCATGGTTCGTGGATTACATATTGATGGGGAGTTTGGGACATTGAAGTTTGAAACGACACGCGTACGATATTCACTTGCCTAGCTTGGATGAAAGGGATTTTTATGGGTGATTATGGCGATGAATCGATTAATGTCAGTGAACACAGTAGCGGTGTGCACAATGCACATACCAGCCGCAATCTCCACCCACAAATGATATCAATGGGCTACGGAAAATTCGGTCATTCCAGGTCGTAATGAATACAGTCATGTCCAGGCAATAAATAACTGACCACAGCATGCTGGATGTTCGCAACATGGGGGAATGCAATACGGCCGTAGTTTCGATTGCTACGGTAGTGACTCGGTGGCCTGGGGTATTTACATAACAACCGACCCCGCTGAAGAGCGGGGTCAGAAATTGTCTCACGGTCCTACTCGCATCCTGCAGGAGCCTTACTCCACTCAATAAACTGTAAATATTCTGCGACGGGGCGGGATCGTGAACATGCCGCTCAAGCTTGTCACAAGCCCCAAACTGCCTCTCGAATTCAGAATAGCACGGTGATATTACTTGGAAATATTCCGACCAGACATATTCCAAGCCTCTGCCACCGTTTTACTACTACTTTGAAGTCGTGCACCTGAATAAGAAATGCAGCCCTTTGCATTGGCATCGAGGTTCGACGTCGCATTTACCTTCACACACAATAACTTAATGCAGTTGATGATTGTAATATTCCATAGAGCGTTCAAAACAAAACCCCCGAATTACGTCTACATCTGGGCTTGATCTGGGCGCTTTACGTTGAGTGCGCATTTCTGGCGCTGGCGCTGGGACCACTTTTTGCACAAATGTGGGCTGGCAGATGACTTGATCGTTGCGAGTTTAGCCCAACTTAATTTTCATCGGTGAATACTCCCCTCTATCAAACTGATGGTGGCATATGCAGGCACCGTATCGAGGAGACGTCGGCATCCCCCTGGAATTGCCTCTCATTGGTCCCGAACTTCCTCATCCTCAGCAGCGCTCATCAGCCGCATGGTTACGAAGATCTTCGCGGTGCTGAACTGGGAGGAACTAAGAGCGCTCCGTTGGCCTTCATGCTCGGCAGAGTTAAAGATATTAACGGTTACCATTTAATTTCTTCAGGACCAGAAAATTCCCCACAATATTATGGGATTAATGCATAATTGAACATTCTGGACCATTATGCGAATCGCTTGAACGGAGGGGGAGAGATCGCTCGGATGAGAAGACGGGGAGAGGGGATACGAAAGTACGCGAGAACCCTTGCGCAGTCATGATGAACAACTGTAAGGGTTGTCTAAGGGAATGGAAATGCGGCCACCATGTTTTTTGTAGAAGCAGATTTTACGTCCTGCGAATCATCGCACTTGGCAATCAACGTTGATCTGACTTCACCAATGAACAGTCACTTGTATACAGCTTTAATTGGCGTTGCCTGCATGAATGTATTGTGTGAGATACAAAGTGGCCGCCGTGAGAGGATGAAGTGCGCAATATTCTAATACCTGTGGTGGGATACGTCAGGAGTAGCTTTAAAGTTTACCTGTACGAAGCAGTGATGCTATACAAAAGAGCCGCGAGAAGGTTGAGATACCTAATGACCCGCTGATGTCCGAAACGATCGTTTCAGCTGACCATGGAGCAGCTGCGCTCCGCTGGCTATCAGGCAACTGCGCTTCGCTGAAAGAGACAACGGTGCACGGTGTAAGACCGCGCAGCAGCACCCTGCTCACAAGACATGGCACGAGGCCGAAGGCAAAGATGCGATGGACAAGTACCGATCGCTCGGGTGTATAGGGGTGGCAAGGCAAGGCGTGCCGAATCCAAAGGGGAGCCATAATCTTGGGTTCTTTGACGCTTGTCTGACGCAAACTCGCAGAGCCACAAGAGCTCAAATGATGTTGATGACAGACGGCCAGATCCTGCCAGTAGCGAGTGAGATTGCATAGCGGCAGACGAAAAAAGGGTCCACTTACGCCAGAAGCCCTACTAGGCTCTGGATCACAGCCCATACGAACGGGACCCAGCTTGATGAATTTGATCAGTATGTGCATGCTGCGGGCGCAGAAAAATAAACGCACGTGGACATGTAAAAGCCGCCTGCTTTGTATACACCTGCAAGTACGAAGCCGACCACAGCTGCTCCCATGACAGCACCAGTCAGACTGAGGAACAGAAACGCAAGGATAACGAGGAGGGCGAAAGTGAGTCGAGAACGTCGAACGTTAGGTCGTGGACGCTTAATCCATTGTTCGGTTTGGTTGGAACCGGGGGAGAGGGAAATGCGGGGAGAGGTTTCAAGCGGGAATGCTGCCATTGATCGACGCGAAGGCGGAAATGCGAAATTGAGAAAGGCATAGATACCACAGATGGCATAGAAAGGAATGTGAAAAATAAGAGTCCAGTAAAGAGTGAAGCGAAAGATATCTGTAGAGTTCCATGAGCTGTCTGCAGTAAGAAATCACAGAAAATGTCCTACCATCTGGATTGACGAGATAAGAGCCACCTGGCTGCACGGGATGTGGGGGGCCATGGACGATAGAGAGCTCGATGGCTGGGTTGTAGAGAGAGGGCCAGCTCACAGCGGTGACATTGAGTTCCGTTGCCATGATGGACCATTCAAGTAAAAGCACATCAAGAGTGAGTTTGCTGGCTGAGCCAACCTCAAGCTCAAAGTGAAAGGCGTCGTGCTTGTTTAGGAATGTTCGTAAACACAGGTAAACACGGGGACTAACAACTAGCTTGCAGTCACCTTAATGTTCCATTAGCACGATGATTCTAGTTCAATGATGTCCACTACCGGTGCACTGATGCCCTATTTCAAGACTACAACAGATGCTGCTCTCTTCATACAGCACACTTGCCTTGACTGGTCACTGTGCGACACTCAGCAATGTAGCATCTCAGAACGTCGTGACCACGACAGTCCGACTGTACTAGCATTACCTCTGCAAAGTTCTGGCGAGCTTCTTTCTGGACGCTAGGTGGCCAACCCACAAGGAATCAGAACTTGGCGTATCAAAGGTAATCATCCAGCAAAGATAGCGGAGCTGACGGGGGAGAATTTCTCTGAGAAGATCCTTGTGCGGTCCCGAAAGTGCGAATACTTCAGTCAGTGCACCTTTCCTTGTGGTATCCATTGAACTTCATTTCTATTGAACATAGTATGCTCATATCAGGGAAGTTGCTGCGTATCAACTAAATATTTCCGATGACTCGAGAGCGCAATGATCAAGTACGGTCTGTCGGAAGCAGAAGCAGTTGCCGCTTCACCTTTCATTCACATATGTTTGCACTTGGATCCCGAAGTATGATCTTCAGCCATTGACTTGCAAACATCCATGATTGGAGTTACATATACGTGCTGTTAGTCTATCTTTTCTGCGTTTCAGTATTACGGGCACTGAGCTTGAACAATGATAAAAAAACGTGCAGAACTAGCTTTTGAATTTCCGAGTGAGCGAATGAATCGGAATTCTTCACATCAAGGACACCTGTGATGGCTCTATCACAGTTTTTTACCTGACAAACGTGTGTTTTGATATTCCCGACACGATATTCATGGATAGACTCGTGGTAATCCAACGCCGGTGTCAACCGCTCCGGAGATACTCAACGCTGCACGTCGTCTTTGTTCGCTGGCAAGGTAGCCCAGCTTTGTTTCGTATGTGATCATGGTGCTAAGCACATTCTGCAGAAGTCATGTCATCTTTGACATCATGCTGACCTTCTTCCCTCGTTCCTTTGATCCCAGTGGTACGCATCTCGCCTATCGTGTTCTTGTTTCCGTTCTCTACTCAATTCACCCCAACTTCCGCAACGTCTTGCACCTCTGTTAGCTCCTAAAGACGCCATCCACTTCATACACAGTGGGTTTATCCCTTCACAATTTCGTTCCTTCCGCAGCTGTGCGACGACTTCAGAATTGCTATTTTCTTTGCTTTTGAGGTCCCTCATCCGTTCCGCTATCCATTGAAGATGCATAATTCGTTGAGGTCATCAGATGCGTTTCCTTCTGACACTGCGGGATTCATTTTAGACTTTCTATCAGTCGTTCGAGGCCTCGAGGACCAGGTTGCAGGATGGGCAGATTGCAAGAAGCAAGGCTTTGATGCTTTTGAAGATGACGAACAGACATTAACATGATCTCTTAAATATTTACGACAATACTAAGATACGAATATATTGATGAATCGTTGCACTTAGCTCACAGGATAAAACGACAAGACAAACGCGCGAGATGATGTTCAGAGTGAAAGTAAGGAGACTGTTTTCGAAAAACAGTGTCCAGCTGTTCAAGTAAGCCACTATTATGACACGAGTACCAACTACCAAGGCCACCCGTCCAACACAGTTACTGTCAAGGCACAAATCTAACTACTCGAGGATCTCCGTGTTTCAATACAAATAAGCAGCCGCTCGCTACGACTGCTCCATCTCCATTGGAAGCATTTCGACCTTGAGAGCTGAGTGAAGTGCAATTGATGATCATAAACGGAGAGACGGGGATACATTATAGAATACTTACCAATGAACCAAGTATGTAAGTCAGCCTTCATATCCTCATCAATGTTATCCATGATGGACTGATACACTTCGATGGCTGCTCCAAAACTACCTGATTGAAAGAGTGCACGACACTGTTGCTGGTTTGCTGTTTGCCACAAGGACTTGAGGTCCCAGCCAAAGAGCTGCAGGAATGCGCAGTTGAGAATGAATAGGATCTTTGGTTGCATCATATCAACGCACCACGACAAATTCTTCATACATTGAATGAATTGGCATTTTGTAAAAGAAAGCGCTAGCATTGACGGCGGCAGTGAAGTGTTCAACAGCTTCGTTGTGGCGCGCACCATCCAAAGCCATGTTTCCCAGTTGGACGCGTAGATAGGCCTAGTGTACGAAGGGAAAAAGTAGTCAATGACAGCACATGAATCTGCCATGATCGAGCGCATGGTACTCACCTCCACGATATGACAAGCAACAGGATCAACATTGGGACATGGAGCAAGCTCCCCAATGCGCAGCATTGCCTCCTGATGTTCGTTTGCATTGAACAATGCAATGGCCTAAAAAACCGCAATGAAGCACACAGTATGTGTGTTAGAAAATATAACCTGCCTTGATCAAGAAAAGGAAGCGATCAGTTTTTAAATCTCCGTTCGTGAACAAGGATGCGAGGTCAAAAGATATCCTCGCGGCTTGAACCTGTTTTAATCCACAGAGGGAAATGCCCTTGGAGATATGGCCTACCAAGGAGGGCTGAATTCTGACGGACTATAATCGCCACCAAAAGTTAACTTTGGTAAGGAGGTCATGCCGCGTCAGTCTATCTCACCTTAATTGCATCTTGGAGCGCGCGGTCCCAGTCAGATTTTCTTGTCATAACAAATGCGCGGTTGGCATAGGCGATGTGATCATTGGAATTGGTGTAGATATCTAGATTGAGCGCCTTTTCAGCGGTAGGCCAGTCTTTAACTATGCATGCATTGCGGGCTTTCCAGTTTGTAACGAGGACCTGCGTCAAGCATGCTCGTTTGCGTTACAAAAATCAGATATGTAAACATGCCTTGACGTCATGATAGGGTTGAGACTTCGCATAAAAACGAGGTTGAGATAACAAATCGGTGGGGACAGGAATCAATCAAACTTACTTGATGTGCCACTTGTTCCTTCATGAGTCCATGACTATCCTCTGGCAAAACGTCCTCAGATGGCCACTCTGAGATCTTCTTATCCACACCTCCGCTAAAGATGTGTCCGTCATCCTTATAGAATGTGGCACAGTTCACCCCACCCAAGTGCTTGAATATCGCAATGGTTCGTTGATCTGACAGTCGCCAGAGGCGGACACGGTTGTCATCCGATGCGGAGGCAAGGAGAGTCCTGTTAGAGTTCAAGGAGAGAGCGCGAATACTCTCGAAATGGCCCTTCCAGGGATCACCAACTTGCTTCCAGTGCCAGTCATCTGCAGCTGCAATATCCCACTCTCGTATGGTAGGATTTGTCCTATTACCCCCTGAGAGAAGCCGTGCGCTGGACGTCCATGCGAGTGAGTAGTAGCCGAATCCTCTACCGATGGTTCCTAACAGAGTTCGTGAACCACAATCGAAGTCATTGTAAATTTGGATGTTGTGGTCTGTTGCAACGGCAAGATAGTTCGGGCGACACCATTGAAACCGAACGCAGTGGACAATTCCACCACAATTGATACGATGTTGTTGCTGCCAATTTGACGTGTTCCATAACTCTATGTAAGTGTCCGATGATCCACTGGCCAGCATACTGGAATTCGAAGAAAAATCTAGCGAAAGAATCCAACCGTTGTGGGCTTCATCAATGGCTTTGATGACTTGGATGCATTCCCCAGTTTGTCCATGCCAGGCCATGAGCCCTCCGCTCTCATCACTACTTGCTATCAATAGTCCATCTGGTGATACCGCTAATGCCCACACCCGGCTGCGATGTCCCTCCATCTTCTTCAACACTATACCTGTCTTCCGGTCCCATAAACGAAGTATCCCGTCGTGCGAGGCTGTAACTATGCGTTCAATATACGAGCCCGTGAGTGTGTCTTCGTAGCTGAAAACTGCGACTGCAATCACGCAATCCTCGTGATCTTCAAGTACTCGAATGGGTATGGTGCTTAGAATGGGATCCGCCATTGTGGTGACTTGGGCACGGTGGAGGTGAACTTGGTATGTGTGGGGGTATTGTTGACGTCTTGTTCGAAGTTAGAGAGGTGCGGGTATTGGTTGTTTTTATGAAGCTTTACAACAATCTCGCTAGACGCCGAAAACATGAAACTGTTATCATAAGTACCTTGCTGGACAATCTAGGCGAAAGAGCCCGTAGCTTTCCACATCAGTCAACGGGCTTGATTGCGGTTGTTTCAGAAGTTCACGAGGCAGATAGATAGACAACATGGACAACTCACTTGATTCACTTGATTGGCCATGCCCTTGAATTTCAATTAAGTTTATCACCCCAAAGTATTATCCTACCCCGTGACATGTCGAGCTTCTGTTTCCTAGAATTCTGTAGCGGAAATCCGACAGTTGCAAAACTTCCTTTGGTATCTGTCGACGCTACAGCCTACAGGAATATGCAATGACCCAAACGTGTTCAGAATGAGGATGACCACTTCTGTGTAGTGTCAGTGTCAAGTGAGCACTTGGTCCTGAACCAGGGGGCACCCCGAAGTGGACCCCGGAAACCAATCGCTCACAACGCGCCTGACAACGCCAAGGACGCCCGACGGCGCCGGCGCCAACTTCCTCCAAGACCCTCGAAACATCCAAAGCAAAAACCGACAACCACACCTTACCCAAAAAACATGCCACCAACTCCAAACCCCACGACAACAACAGCCTCAGCAAGACTCAACCGAAAAACAACGGTCGGCGGACCGCTTCTTTCAACAAGCGAATTCATCGAAGAACACGCATCAGGAGACGGATGTCAACAGCCTGGCCAGCGCAAGGGGGGTTACTCCTAACCCACATGCCTGCGGCAGCCCGCAGGCGGGAAACATGCTACAAGCAATCTCAGTAGCAATGTTCGAGTTCAGTCATGATATCACGGCCAACCTAGGAGCAATGCACCCAGACATCCTACGCGCCCTAGCATTCATGATCTACAAAATGGGCATGGAGATAGATTCGGAGAACGTGTTAATGAAAATCAAAACCTTAATAGGCGGCCCCATAGCGTTATTAGCCACCCTTGCAGAAACTTTGGACGCACATAACGCTACGCTGGAAAACACCATAACAGAGGTACGTGATAATATAAACTCATCCGCGGAAGGACTAGGGAAGGCAGTGGAAAATGCGGCAGCTACTGCGAATGCCCAAAGACAATTCCAAAGCAACGGTTCAGGCCAGGGTCTGACGGACCCAAAACGTCTGCGATGGCTGCCAAAACTAACATCCCCTCTCTAATCAAAGGAGCGAAATGCGAACAAGACAGATACTCATTGATAGGCGCTCACCGGTACACACCGACTCGGACTCCCTGCGAAAGCTCACATAGGCCCAGCTGGTAAAGAAAGCATCACTCGCAATAGAACTGATGGAAAAGGAGGATATTGAGCTTCCTATAGCGATAATGTTCATTTCAGCTCGCCGCCTACCACACGGAGGCATTCTATACGAAGCAGATTCCCAAGTCGTTTCGGACCAGAAATAACAGTCAAAAATTGCACATACCATGTTTTGATTGAAACGTCCCGCTGTCCTTCGTCCCCAACAACTCAGCAGCGTGAGCAAACATCGAGAAGGAAGCCGACCTGAAACCGATAGGCAAGGCATGCTACATCAAACCAGAAGCAAAACGCCGCCCAAATCAACGCGCTGCCCACACCATCTTCATCTTCAACACAAATGAGACAGCAAACCAGGTTATCACATTTGGCCTATCAATCAAAGGGAAGAATCGGCTAGTCCAAGCCATCGCTGGTCTGGTCACTGAGTATGATCGTACTGACCAGATGATCTCGGGTCCACAAAGGGTCGACCACTGGGCAACCGTAGATCTCATCAGATTTGAAGCACACTAGTACTCCTATCCTCACCATTTCTTCGCGTTGATCTCATCGATAACGTGAGATGTCGATTTAAGAGCAGTCCTCTGACTTTGGATGAAAATAGTCAGTCCCATCCATCTGTGTTGCTCGACAGGTCGGATCAATCGTCATGACAGACAGTGAGCAAGATGATGCGAAGTGAATGCAGAGCTTGGAAGCGTGGTTAGCCTCCCGGTGGGATCAAATGTTAAGGATACACTACATTCATGTCAGGGCAAAATACAATCTGCGTCAGTCTGCAGATTTGCATGAATGCATGTTTACGTCTGATCCGACGGTGTGCGCAAGCATTATAAATATCTTGTTCAAGTGATCCGACACAAGTACAGAGTAATACAGATACTTTCAAGGCACAGACGTAAACCTGAGAATTTTCATCTTTCAACTGCATGAGTAACCACGCTGCGAGCGCACCATCTCCATTGGAAGCATCGCGTTTCGACCTTACTTGAGAGCTGAGCGAAGTACAGTTGATGATTATAAACGGATAGACGGATCCATTATAGAATACTTACCAGCGAACCAAGCATGTAAGTCGGCCTTCATATCCTCATCAATGTTATCCATGATGGACTGATACGCTTTAATGCCTGCTCCAAAACTACCTGCGCGAAAGAGTGCAAGACACTGTTGCTTGTTCGCGGTTTGCCACAAGGACTTGAGGTCCCAGCCGAAGAGCTACAGAAAATGCGCAATTGAGCATGAATAGGATCTTTGGTTGCATCATATCAACGCACCACGACAAAATCTTCATACATTGAATGAATTGGCAATTTGGAAAAGAAAACGCTAGCATTGACGGCGGCAGTGAAGTGTTCAACAGCTTCGTTGTGGCGCGCACCATCCAAAGCCATGTTTCCCAGTTGGACGCGTAGATAGGCCTAGTGTATGAAGGGGAAAAAAGTAGTCAATGACAGCACATGAACCTGACATGATCGAGCGCATGGTACTCACTTCCACGACTCGACAAGCAACAGGATCGACATTGGGACATGCGGCTAGCTCTCCGATGCGCAGCATTGCCTCTTGGTGTTCATTTGCATTGAACAATGCAATGGCCTAAAAACCACAATGAAGCACGGAGTACGTATATTAGAAAAGTATGACCTGCCCTGATCAAGAAAAGGAAGTGATCAGTCTTTGGATCTCCGTTCGTGAACAGAGATGCAAGATCAAATGATATCCTCGCGGCCTGAACCTGTTTTTTTCCGCAGAGGGAAATTCCCTTGGAGATATGACCTGTAAACGAGGGCTGAATTTTGACGGACTATATCACCATATAAGTTAGCTTTCATGAGGGGGCCACGATAGATCAAGCTATATTACCTCATTTGCATCACGGAGTGCGAGGTCCCAGGAAGATTGTCGTGCCATAACAAATGCGCGGTTGGCATAGGAGACGTGATTGTTGGCATCAGCGTCAATATCATCATTCAGTGCCATTTCAGCAGTGCCAAAATCCTCAGCTATACATGCATTTCGGACGTCCGGATTTATAGCGAGGCCCTGTGTCAACCCTGGTTGCATTGCATTATAAGAAACAAAGGTGGAAACATGCCTTGAAACCAGAGTAGGCTTCCGCTTGAGCCTTGGCATCAAAAATTTATATTTAGGTGACGAAGGAGCACGAAAATGAAGCCAAATTACCTGGTGCATCATCTCCTCCTTTTGATCAGCCTTTGAATTATCATTTGAAACATTCTTTGGACGATCGTCTGGCAAAGCATCCTCAGGTACTGGCCACTCGAAGATTGCCTTCCCCTGAGCTCCACTGAGGATGCGCCTGTCATTGGCGGAGAATGCGACACACTGCACCATGCTAGGGTGCTTGAATACAACGATGGTTCGTCGATCTGAAACCCGCCACAGGCGGACACCCCTATCATCAGATGCGGAGGCAAGGAGAGTGCCATTAGAGTTTAGGCAAATGGCCCGGATACTCTTGAAATGGCCCTTCCAGGGTTCACCGACCTGCTTCAAGTTCGATGTATCCCACTCCCGTATTGTCGGATCCGTGTCACTGCCTGCTGAAAAAAGCCGTGTACCATCAGGCATCCAGGCGATCGAGTTATTGTATGATCCATTGACTGCAGTGTGACCTTTGAAGTTTGCTACGCATTCCCTTGTGCCCGAATTATAAATTTGGATGTTGTTGTGTGTTACAATCGCAAGAAGTGCGCCCGACGGCGAAAACCGAACTTGAACACGACTGACAATTGTCTTGGGGTAAGTGATTGGATTTCCTAACAACTCCCAGGTTTTTGTGCACCACAGCTTTATCGTTCCGTCTTCTGAACTGGTCGCCAATAGTGAGCTATCGGGAGAAAAGGCTAGCGAGGGGATCCCACTGGAGTGGGCTTTGATAGCTTGTGTGAGAGATTCTCCGATGTTTAAATCCCAGGCGATGAGCATCCCTTTGTCATCACCACTTGCTATCAATTGCCCATCTAGCGATACCGCCAATGCATCCACGGCGGCCCCCCCGTGCTCCTCCAATTTTTTCAATAGGACGCCTTCATTCATATCCCACAGACGAACCACATAATACGAGGCCGAGACCATGCGTCGCCCGTCGGGGGAGACTGCGATTGCATTTGCGCGATGTGAACTGACACGTTGATTATTAATGATGAGGGTATTATCGCGGTTTTCATTATCTTCAAATAGTCGAAGGGGTGTGGGGTTCAGGATGAGCTGCGCCATTTCTAAGAGTTTGATGATTTTGAGGACGGTCGAGGTAGATTTTACGGGGAGATTGTCACATGTGAGTTGTTTATGATCATTGCTCCACAACGTCAGGCGCCCAAGACGTCTTGTTATTCTTGAATATTAAAGGCGCCTTGTGGCCATCGTGATGATTCTTCCACATTCCAAATCTCAATTGCAACAGTCGACACCAGATACATGGTAGTATTCCACCTGCGCTAGTGCCGTGGAGCCTCTGTTGAATCTGTTCCCAAGAAAGAAGTTCTTAATGGAGGTCTCCCTAGGTTCGCTTCAGAGATGCTAGTTCCCTCAAGCAAGGTAAATAACAACTTGCGAAAACATCCAAACCACCAATCCCCGAGCGCTTTTGTCTGATGACGGAGAGCAGCCTGAGACCAACCAGTACTTTGGCTTTGGAAGATGTTAAGCATGGAGTTGGTTACCCCTGGAATGCTAACGTTCTTCTCCGCAGCATCTTTCCAGGTATGCCCGACTCACTGAGGTGCCGATAAACATTCTGACCTTTCTTGCTTTTGATGTTTAGGTCTCCACCTCGCTGAAGCCTCCATGTCCACTACCGGTGCGATGTCACTGGCCGTATTCAATATCCCCAAAGTCGTTGGGAACGGTATCGAAATCAACCCTGCCTCATCAGGCACGATCACTGGCAGGTATGTCACAAATCTTATCACGTCCTGCGCTGGTCTGGATAGACACAATTCTAGCCATCTGAAGCCCTTCAAGTGTCCTACCAAGCCTCGCTCTGCGACAGCCGTCGCGCTCATTGAGCAGAATGTTGACTACTAAGTTTGCCAAGATGAAACTCGCACATGTGATTGGGGCCTGGGTGCCACATTGAAATTTTGTTGGTATGACATGATACATCCGTTAGGTCTTGACTTGCTCACCATCCCCATACTTTTCTTGCTCGCCATGCATAACATATAGTATAGCTCTACATAGCTGGCCAGAACTATTGATACAGTGTTGTGATGATGGTCACTCGGCCAGAACCCACATTACATAGAGTCAGTCAGAGATGAACATGAGCGAAATTTGGATCGGCCAGTACCGTGTCTACATATATCTACTACCATTTGCCGGCGCCCAGTTGGACACAATCTACGGCCATTTGACATGTCCAGGGTACTGGTACTACGTCCAAATTGACTGAATGGTCTGTGGCGCTTCCATATAATATCTATATATAAGCCGGTACAGCCGGTATACAGCTCTGGAATATGACATACGATGTCTCTTATCGTAATATACAAAATGCAGTGACAAAGCCATTCAAAATACGTGCTCATCGTCTTCCAAGCCCACTCAAGCCCCACGCAACCTTCGACTGCACGAAATCAAATCTGCCTGAGATCCTAAGTATCAAATCGCGGATGGAAGCCGCACTACACGGCATCCACCAAGCATATGCATCATACGAAAGGCTTGCGACCTTCAAAAGTCTCTTGCTAAAGCCGATGATTTCCAGCGCGCGTGCACGACGCGTGTCCGCAAACTCCTGCAAAATGGTATCATCCACGTCGGGATTTTCTGCAGATGCTTGAATGTGCTTTGTGACAGCGTCTGCAAGGAAGATCGCGTCTCTCATGGCCAGGTTCATGCCCTGGCCACCTGCAGGTGAATGTATATGGGCTGCGTCGCCGATTAGAAAAATAGCAGCTCCAAGACGCGTGAAAGTGCGGTCGGCGATGGCACAACGAGTTTTGAAACGTGTCGACCAAACTAGCTGGTCGACTTTGACAGGTGTCGGGTTAAGAGACGGATCTGATGTTATACACGCTGGCCCGTATGCGTCTATCATGTCCTGGATGTACTCTTTCGGTGGAGCATGGGGAGGCTCTCCGTTCTCTGAAGGTATGGCACAACCTACACGGAAGATGGATTTCGTAATAGGCTTTCCATCTTGCGTCAGCTCGGCATTGAAGCGGTTACCAAATGGTGTGAGCAGGAAGAAATTGCCTGAAAAGACTGTGCCGTTGAGATGGCCCTCGAGGGTCAGTGGACCGACAGGCTCAGGTTCAAATGTGACGTCTGCAAAGATCATTCGATCCAATATAATACTGGCTGGGTTTGGGCCTTCTGGGTCAGAGAACCCTATACCAGTGATGGAACGGATCTGGAGATGTTCGTCAGACATTCTGCCAAGTTGAGTCAGTGGACTCACAATTGAGCGGGCGCCATCGGCGCCAATAATGTATCTAGCTTTAATGATTTGACCGTCTTCAAAGGATACGTCGGTGATGTGAGAGTCATTCTCGTTCTGTTTCATTCCTACGACCCTGTGTGGACGCTGAACTTGAATACCGAGACTCTGCAACTTCTGCACAAGCATAAGCTCCGTCACATTTTGGGGGATGTAGAGCGCGTAAGGGTGGGCGGAGTGATTCTTAAGAGGGTCGAATTTAGCCTCAAAGATCTGCGAACTACGGGATGTGATCCTGATGCTCTTTCCTTTGATGGCTTGAGACAGTATTCCATCTGCTGCATTGATGCTGGCTAAAGCCTATGATCATAAAAACGTCAGTAGGCCTTCATATAAACGCATGGGTAACTTACCTCGACGGTTGCAGAGTGTATGGTAATCGCCCTCGATGAATTATGTCCTTCGAATACAGCATCCACGATAACAAAGTCATGGCACCTGTTGTGAGCAAGAGAAAGAGCAGTTGTGAGGCCTGCGGGGCCTGCTCCGACAATAAGCACGGTAGTTTTCTCAGGGAGAGACATTGTCTGCTTGGTGTAGAAGTGATGAGGTGACAGAGATGGTGGATTGGCTCCAGGTGAGTCTTGCACTTATAAGTTATTGAAGCGATCGATACACAGGCTACTTTAACTCCTTTACAAGATGATTCATACATGATCGGCCGCTGAACGGACTCGGAGAGACTGCAACCGGTGGTCAACGAGCAAACTGGACTGAAGTTGTCCAATCCCGGTAGACTTGGCGACTAGATAAAGGTCCGGTCTGGTCCGTTTGCGACGCATGCGCATGAGTTGTGCCAAAGTTGTTGTCCGTTTCGCGCGATGTAGGGGGTTTAAGATAGTAGACAATGATAGCAAGCGTTTATATATATCTTGATGACTCAAATACCATTAGTAACGCGTCACCTTTCGTTGCATCGCCTCACTGCAGATGAGGCTCCTCGTAAGCTTCTTCTGCTCCTCAATTAGGCGTTTCCTCGTTTCCTTCTCCTCGAGCTTAATGAGTGATCAATTGGTCGAAATTGTCTGACCTGGTCATCAATTTTTCTCCTCGATTTTGTCCATCTTGGATTCCACCACCTTCGATGCCGACGCCTGGCTGTCCTGGCTACCGTAACGACCTTCCAAGGTTTCGAGCAATCGATTTAGGGAGCGCTCCAATGTATCTTGCATTGACTACAATACCATTAGTGACGCGATCAGGTTTGCCTCTCGTAGCTACATCACCTCAAGTTTAGCGACCAAATTTGTCTCACGATCTTTGATACTTTGTTCCAAGTCGTTAAAGGCTATCCTCGAATGCTTCTCCGAGTCCTGCTCCGAGTCCTCAAAGTGTTTCAAGATTTTCTTCTCCTTCTCATTGAGTGGTTGGAGTGATTGGTCGAAATATTTTTCTGTCCCCTCCTCGAATTTGTCCATCTTCTCGGTCAAGGTTTGGGAATGGCCTTCAATCTTGGATTCCAGCGCCTTCGAGGTCAACGCCTGACTGTCCTGGCTACTGTAACAGCCTTCGAAAGTGTTCAATACCAATTTCAAGAATCATGTTTTATTAGTACTCACTCGCAGCATCCATTGACATGTTGCGGTCGAGTTTTGGTCAATATTAAATTATGTAAATGCCAGAGTTTGGCTGAGTCTGGGAATCATATATGTCATACTCCGCTTGGAGGCGCCAGACTTTGGCCCGTAGAGATCTCTTCTTGACGCAAGGCCGTCCTCCTTCAGAATATTCTGAAGAATCTGAACTACGATTACGGGACTTGGATGACAAGAATCTGTGCAAAATTCCTGTACCGAATTCAAATCACTTGATCAATGCCACGCCACCGTGACTCTGGACGGTACTGCCGCATCCAGAACGGTACCGAAAGAACAACTAGATGTGAGTCGTCACTAGGTTTTTAATACCTAGTACAACATGCCTATGGGCCCATCAAGAATAGAACTGCCAGTCAAGCAGAATGGCCTCGAATTTACTAGCAACCCAATTCAAAGCCCATCTAGATGACTTTCAGATCTCCCTGGAGCCCAGCGCGCTCAATTACCTCACATCCATGCTCGCAGTCATGTCCATGTCCGATAAAGCCAAGGACATACGAGAAGCCACGGAGATGTTTCTTGAGGAAGCTGAGGTGGACCCTGAGAAGATCAACCAGTTTTATGTGACCCTTGGTGAGGGAAATGTGAAGACGTCCTCAGGGTTTGCTTTCAGCTTTTATTTTTGGTCTGTGTCTGACGCATCAATGAAGGACTTCGACGTCAGTATCAGCGTCTGGCCCTTCGACGGATAATGCCCCGAAACCTATGTCGTCTATCGAAGCCCGCCGCATGAAACGCGCGCAGAAGATGGCTGCTGCTGCTGCTACCTCCCCATCCCAGCCCACAGAAATAGAGCCCAAGATCGTAGCAACTGCCCAGCAGAGCCGATTTCACCGCGAGACCCTCGAGACATCGTCCAAAGACATCGACATGCAAACCGTCAACATCAGCGTCAATAACCTCGATCTCCTCGTCGATGCGCATCTGCGGCTCAAGGAAGGCGTGCGATATGGTCTCGTGGGGCAGAATGGCGTCGGAAAGACGAGTCAGTCCTCTCTTTGGTTGTACATAAATGTGCTTATATGTCGACAACGCAGTGTTGATGAGATGCATGGCGGATAATATCCTTGCTATGCCAAGCAATCTCAATATCCTCCATATCGCGCAGCTTGAGACATTTGACGAGACCACCACTGTGTTGAATGAAGTACTTGAAGCAGACAAGGCATGCACGAAAGCCTTGCGCGAATATGAAGGTGAATTATCTCCTCACGCTGTTTGCGCAAACTAGAATCCGCTATCATAGTCTTGCACGCAATACTCGGAGATGCACCTCAGTCTACCTCGTCGAACACTGCCCAGTTGAATACTGCGCTTCACAACATTCTCATTTCTCGAATGGAGGCTCGTGTGATTATCGCGCAACAACTCGCACAGAAACGCTCAGGTACACGCGGACATGACGCCCGTCAGGCGCAGCTCGCGATAGAAACCGAGTTCGCTACGCTGAAGACCCAGGATCCACAAGTTTACATCTCATCTGACATGGCGACCGAACTTATCACGGACGTCTTTGATACATTCGCGCTGATCAATTTCGATGCGCGGAAAGCAAAGGCGAGGAAGATCCTACGAGGGCTTGGGTTTGAGGAGACTCAAGTCGATGCAAGGGTACAGACCTTGAGTGGTGGGTGGCGGATGCAAATCGCGCTTGCGAAAGCGCTATTTGTTGGCCCTGACATCCTCTTACTCGACGAACCAAGTATGTCGTTTTATATCACACGATGTCCACCTACTCATGTGCACAGCGAACCACCTTGACCTACCTGCGATCCTCTGGCTGCAAGAATACCTGATCAACGAGACAACAGGGGTGACACTTGTCATCGTGTCGCACGACAGGGCGTTCTTGAACGCAGTGACAACAGAAACGATCATTCTGCGGGACAAGATGCTGAAATATCACGCGGGGTCGTTTGCAGACTACGAAAGCACGAGTGAGGAGCAGCGAGTACGGAAGCAGGCTTTGCTGGATGTGCAGGCGAAGAAGCGAGCAAAGCTCTTAGCAAGCATCCAGCACAATGTACAACAGGCTCGGGCGACCGGAGATGACAAACGGCTTGGGCAAGTAGCAAGCCGGAAGAAGAAGCTTGAGCGCCTTGGAATGGAGAAGACAGAGGACGGAAAGCGGTTCAAGGTGTCTTACTGGGCCGGGTACCACACAACAACGCGCGCGGAGATTGAAATGGAGAAAGCCTTGAAGACAGCGTCGATTAAGATCCCGGATCCTCCTCCGTTGCGATATCACGGATCGGTGTTCACCGTTAAAAATGCATCGTTTCGCTATCCAACTTCGAACAAAAATGTTCTGACAGACGTCAGCCTGGATGTCGGACCTCACGCTCGCATAGCGCTTCTCGGCCCAAATGGGTGCGGGAAGACAACGCTGCTGAACATGATGGTGGGCGTGACGCAACCGACAACGGGAGAAGTATACCGACACCCATCGCTCCGCATCGGTTACTTCTCGCAGCACGTGGTCGATCAGCTCACACTCACCCGCACACCCATCGAAGAAATGCGTTTCCGGCATCCAGGGCTTTCAGAGCAAGAGTGTCGGGCGCACTTTGGCACTGTTGGTGTGAGTGGGAATACCGTTTTGCGGAAAATCGCAAACCTCAGTGGAGGACAGCGGAACCGCATTGCGTTTGCGATTATTCTGTATGATGCACCGCATGTGCTTGTGATTGATGAAATCACGAATCATTTGGATATGGGCACTGTGGATAGGCTGGTGGAGGCGCTCGAAGGCTTCGAGGGAGCATTGGTGTTGGTGAGCCATGACGTATGGTTCATGAAGCAACTGATGGAGGGAGAGGGTGATGGCGATGACGATGAAAGTGATGTGAAAGAAGAGAGGACGTTCTACGTTGTTCGAAATGGTGCTGTGAAGCGCTGGGAGAAAGACATGGATGGGTATGTTGAGGCGGTCATGAAAAAGGTCAGAAAAAGTGATAAGTACTAGTGGGTGCATACATTGAGTCACAATTCCAACTTAAAACTCTGAGTCGCAAACCGCATGTGTGATATTACATTATTCTCCCCGATCCTGCCTTGACTGCCTTTGTGTCGTCTTATAATGTTCTCCTTCTGTTGGGCACGCGTTCTGGTTCAACACCAATCATAAGAAAACAGGCATGCTGAGAGCACAGCAAGTCATACGGTTCGCCCGAGCAGGTTTCTGCAGGATCTCTAAATGATTTCAATCAGTCTCAGCTTTCCAACAGAAGCAGCGTGACCCACCAATGTTCAACACATTCGTAAAATCCTGCTTCTCAATCGCCTCCCTCAGATCCTCCTGCAGTCTCGAGTTCTCGCACAGCACCTGCATCGCTGCTTCCACGCGCGCATACCTCTGATTAAGGAGTTCTGGGCACGCCGTTATGATAGCTGCAAGCAGGACGGTGGAGGCATAGATTGAGAACATGGGCGAGAAGTGGACGGCGTTGGTGGTTTTGACGACATCGAGCTCGAGGAGGCGCGCGTTGATAGATTTTAATGCATCTTCGCTCAGTTCGAGCTTGATACGAGGGAGAGCGGGGTGATCGCGAGGTTCAGAAACTGACATTTGGTGGTGAAGTCGTCGCCCCTATCTTTGTTGCTTGATTACCAGTGCCCCTGTGTTATGTTGGGCCGTGATGCCATCGATGGATCGATGACGTGCGGCCAGCATTGGAAATGTGAGAAGGCCTAGTCGAATTTTGTGATAAATTAGTGAGTGATACCAAGTACTACAAGTACACCGCGTATACAAGACAATTAGAGATCCAGCCAGCACCTGTGCAAGCGCGTAATTAAATAAAGAGGCTTCATATAAAGTCCATGGATATAGAAAGGATCGGGAGGTAAGAGAAAAGATGTATCACCAAACTGATATTCATACACCATCCACTATCATTCCATCTTTGCTTGGGGCATTGTCGGGGCTCTGCCTCTCCCATATGCGATCGGGCTTCCGTCGTTGCGGCTCGCCTTCGCATGGGTCTTTCGGCGCACTACGCGCCGTTTCGTATGTTTCTCCATCGAGTTTGAGCTCACTCAATGATGTTCGAGTGCTTGCCTCGCCTAACCGGAGACCCATTCCAAGAGCATCAGCGGAAGAATAAGCAGCAGGTGTTGCTGGTGTAGAATAATTAGCCGCAGGCGTGGAGGGTATAGAAGAGAATGGTGTCGAGGGAGTGGATGAAAGACCTGGAATAGAATTCTGCCTTCGGTGTTGTGCGAACGGTGATGAGGCAGGATCATCAAAGGACTCTGAATCATCATGAGATTGTTGACGCTGTAAGCCAACGACGCGCAGACGCTCAACCCAACTGGAAAATCCATCAATTCACTTGGGCATTATACGAAAGAACTTCACATACGCATCAGCACGGTCCAGACTATCCTTGACGACACCGGTAACCCCACGCATCATGTCTAGACTTTCCGTCGCGAGCGCCAAAACGCGCTGTGCAGCCTGGGTGGCAGCACTGGTCGTTGGCCGTAAGCCTACGCGTGTGGAGGACAAAGGGGATGATGCACGAGAGGATGCAGGTGTACATGCTTGGGAGCGATCAGGGCCACCAGCGTTGCGTTCCTTGTGGTATCTGGTGGTCCGTGCGCGTCTTATAGATCCCGAGCCGCCAGCAGCAGCGCCAACGGCTGAACTTGCACCTGGGGCGCCATCTGCCATACCAGGAGCTGGATTGACACTTGAAGTTGCCCACCGCTGGGGTAGATGCAAGATGAAGCCCCTGACACGTGACCGAGCAGGTTCCGGAAGAGCACTGCCGGCATATTTGCTTACAATATCAACCACTTGACGAATGGTTTGCACGATGTCACGACGGACGTCGGTTAACGTCCGCATGTGAGTGGGTGAGATAAGGATATCGGTACCAGATGAAGAGTCTGATGGATGCAAGGATTCGATAAAATCTCTGAGAATGAGGATCTGTGCATCAATGTGCTGTGTGGCGTACTAGTGGGAAATCACATGTATGTAAAATCTGAAGGAAAACTAAAGGACAAACCTGGAGCCACTGCAGACAGTATTTGAGACGCCGCATACTCTCTTCGCTTACGGCAGCGCTGATACCTCCTGCTTCTAGGAGGACAGCTTGCCAGCGACTCCTCTGCACCACTGCTTGGCCTTGAAGGTCAGCAGATGCGGTAATTTGATTTTGTGGAGCCGGTGTTTTGTTTTCGCTTGAATCCGGAAGAACGGGGGATGGACTACGGGCTATAACGACAAATGAGATGATACAATAAAAAAAGCAATGATGTAATTACATGGTCGTGGGTCCGTACCTTCGTGTGCTTGTCGCGAGCTGAAATAATCCGGACTAGTCTGCCCTTCTAGTATTCGCTCTCTGGATGTTTCATCAACTTGCATCCGTTCGAGGTCAGTACTTGATGGATGATGATATCTACCGAGCTGCGAAAATTAATTAAGATAAGGATAAGCTGATCCTAAGCACAAAAAAAGACTGTACTGACTTTGTCGAGTTGCCTACATGCAAACTCGTCTAACTGATTGACATCAACCGGTAGTCTATCGATTACAGGCCGGGATATGGTCTTCACTGATGATTCCATCATCTCGGCACCATACTAAACGATGACTGGGGTCAAAGATAGACGCGCATAAATTTGAAGAAACTCACTTTGACAACACGCGAACTTGCTTTACCATGTTCATATGCTCGCAAAGCAGTGTTGAAAAGCGGAAAATTTGATACTCTGGCGACAAAATCTGGAGAGGTCATATCTGTCGGTAGAGAAGGGGATGGGGCATATCGCGGGCTTGAGGCTGATGCAGGAATGTGGGCTCGTATGTGCCATCTATATCATCGTAGTTGAATGCGTGAAGTCTACTCACCATTGCTTCCTGAAGCTCTAGCACCATTCCTCATATCGCCCAGCGCGCTCACGGCTATGCGTACACTCTCATCCTCATCTTGAAATGCCAGGCGTTTGCTCGCAGTTGGAGGCGATGGCAAAGAATTTTCGCACATCGTCGAGAGCGATGTTGACGATTGAATGATGTCGAGAAAAGCGAGGGACAGAGAAGAGACACTTGCACGTGCAGCCCAACATAATCACATTGGGGTGCATGTTTTCACGTGTTAATCATCTGACCAAATACTACCGCGGCATGTCAATGTCAGTGACCAAGTCATCTTCTGAAAAAACACATGCCTCTCATGAGATAGCGAGCTCGCTGTAGCTCATATCGACTTGTTTGTCAACATGATAGTAGGACTTGTCAGACAACGAAGGGAACAACGAGGAGCATCACTGTTGGATCAAACACGTGCGACTTTTTCACATGTTACTACTTAACTTTCAAACTGACTTCAAGCTTTGAAGCCGTGAGTTTCGTCTTTTCTCATTTGTTTCCGTCAAATGACACAGTCTGACATTTAAGTTCCGAAAAATCCAAGAGCCCTTGAGTGTGAACAAGAGATTGGACATGCCTGCAAATGTCTCACCTCAGATCAACTTGAGATTTTAGATCTCAGCGGCTTTGTGAGACTCCAGGCTATGTCAGCCACCGCCCATTCAATTAATCCAATCTGGTAGACTCGACGAACATGGTCTCCCATTCAATTGATTCCCAGACCGAGTACTTATACTCGTTTCCAATCATTTGGCTGGTACACAATACCCTTGACTGCACCCATATATCTTCTGCAGCACGGCGTTCGTCATGACTGAATTTTCTGGGATGTTTCATGAAGATATCTCTGGTTCTGACACCAGCCCCGACCTATGGATGGCTGACACTTCACTTGCGTCTTATGACCCTGACAATCATTCCACCATGTATGACATCGATGTCGGACTCGGATACCACTCGGATTTCAATGCTATGTCCCCAAGCATAGGCAGCAGTTCCACCAGCTCCCCTACATCTGACTGCTTCGAACTCCAGCCCGCGGCCCATGCACAGGAGCACGTATACGGGCTTAGTGCCTCTCCGCCCCAGTGGTTCGGCAGTGGCGAGGAGGGACAGTTGGATGCCCTGGGCTTCGTCAGTGTCGAACGCCTTTCACCGCAGATCCTCATGGAACAACCGCCTCTTCGCACCGTGTGTATGTCGGATGTCGTCATACCCAACGGAATATCTCCGTCATTCATATCGCCCCAGCCCAGCCCTCAGGTTAACCATCTGCCTTCTATCCCTTCTCCCATTCGTGTGCCTCGTCGGCAGCGCAAGGGAAATCGGCTATTCGAAGAAGATTCTGATCCCGAAAGCGAGGGAGACATGTATTGCCCCTCTGACGCATCTGACACTCCTGCCCGCCGCTCAGTTGGTCCAGCATCACCCCTGTTCCATGCTCTGCCGTCGCCATCTCGCCGTCGCAGGCGCCAAGATGTCAGTCTTCCCACTCCAGTTCCCAACTTGACAAAGAAATCTCGCGGACGCAAGGTCCCAGTCTCTTCAGGGGAACCCATCTATGCGCGCAGCAAAGACAAGTCGAAGAAAGGCACCAGGACATATACCTGCCACGTCAATGGCTGCAGCAAGTGTTTCGTCAGGAGCGAGCACCTCAAAAGGCACATCCGGTCCATTCACACCAACGATAAACGTGAGGGAGACCTCTTCTTCTGCACGCTAGTGACTAACTTTTGAACTGACATAGCGTGGGTGTGCCCCATCGGGGGGTGCGAAAGGGAGTTCAGCCGCCGTGACAACCTGAACCAACACATGCGCATCCACAAGAGCCCTTAAGATGATCACTTCCTCTCATTACGCTCGGATGTACGATAGCGCAAAGTGTAGAGGCATTTTGTTGGTAAATGTTGATTTCATCCCGTTCTTTTGTATACGTATCTACGCTCGACAACGATTCACGATGGTCACGATTACTCTGCAACCCATATTTTTATTGTTATCTATATCACTTCGTAGACGGATACGCACATATAACGAAATCCGCGAAGAAGAATAAAATATGTCACTGATTATCAGGCATGAACTGCAAACATTTTTATGTGAATGCAATCACCTAAATGCTGGGAATGCGGTTGTCCGTACGGCGAAAAAGAAATAAGATGGAATGAGTGGGCGGAAATAAAATAAGCTGCTAAACTATGCACGAGTGCGTAGAAAGGGAGTTCTCTGCTCATCTTGGAGGAAAAGCGTAAACTAAGCGAATACCTTTATGCTGCTATTCAACGGAGCTATCACCAGTACTATGACTCGTCCAATGCACGAAGCTGAGCAGCCACAAATTCAGCTACTTCAGCGCTCGATACGCGGGAGTCAGCGGGGGCCCAGCATCGTTTAAGAAATTCTCTGCAGCACTCTTCGAGCTTGGGAACTTCGGGGTCATCCCGCATCGGTAGCTGTTTCTCGGACTTTGCTATGATTACAAGAGATTTCCGGATCCACCAATAGGGTAATTTCCCTACCAGTATCTTGGTGCACTAGTCAAAACTACAAAAGTGACGGCAGACCATGAACTCACTTGAAGCATGATACAACCAAAGGCATAGATATCGGTCGACACTGCGGGTAGTTGGGACTTTGTCCCGCAGATCAACTCAGGATCGGTCCATCTTGGCTCTTGGACTACCGAATAATGTGTAGCCAGTAAATCCGCGAGGTCGTAATTGGCCAAACAAGCCCTTCCACTCTCATCAATCAACACGTTGAACTGATGAGACGTCAGTTACAACGCGACCCTCCAACATACAATAGTAGCACCCACGCCAGTTAAATGACCGTGTACGATATTTTGAGAGTGGACTATTTGAATCGATTGAATGGTTGGTTGCCAGTGGAAGAATGTAGGAAACGAACCGTAACAGAGTCCACTTATAATGTCGTTTGCCTGTGTAACACCACCATTAGAATGCGCAGAATGGCTGTTACTAAAACACGAACAAGGGAAAACTTGTGCCGTAACGAAAGCAACGGGTATTGACTGTCCAAGTATGTGGTTAAAATCCCTTGGCTCATCCACGCGGTGACCAAGGCTGGAAATACACCGAAACTGGAGGTCAGGCCAAAGAAGCGCACAAGATTTTGGTGCTCAAGTTTGAGCCACTTGTAGTGCCGCTCAAGCAGCTTTTTTTGCAACTCAGGCCGTGCGGGGTCGAGATGTATCACCTGAACAGCGACCTACAGGCCAAACAAGTCAATTGCTAATGACAGCAGTGCACATGTGATGTACCTGTACTTTCCCTGAACCAGCACGATCATGGTCACAGTGCCAAATGTCACGAAAACCTCCGGTGACTACCGCAAATTCATGACGTCGGGCAATCTGGTTAACAAGATCACCCTCAAAAGCCAGGGGTTTGCGCTTGTTTTCCAATTAGGACGCGTGGACGTGTTGGCACCATTCGTCGAGCTCTGTTGATTGGCGTCAGTGTTCTGGCAGATGATAGGATGTTCAATCCTGCACAATGACCATTAGCCCTTAGTTTGCAGAGATAAAATCACAGACAAATTCTCAACATCAAAATCTTTGTTCCTGGTGTCGTCATAAACGAACGCATCGGTGGCTGTATATTCGTTGAGAGCTAAAATGTCTTGATTACTGTTTGGCTCGGGTACTCCCGCGTCTGGCTGCAGAGTTAGTTGCAGCATCGCTCAAAGGGTCGGGAAGCTGGTCTAGCGATTCGTGTGGTAATCCAGCGAATCATGGATCCCATGGCATGGCAAAGGGTTGCATCAGGGCTGCGCCGGACTAAAATATCGAATTATTACATTGTCAACAGTAGAGGCGATCTATCTTACCATGTGTGTCAGAGGTCTTCAGAAAGTCGACAATTTGCGAGGCAGGTGGACGAGAGGATGGATGAGCTGGGTTGCGGGGACTTGGCGACCAACAACTCCGAATGAAAGTCCAATGGTTTTGAGAGATACTCGAGGGTTGTCTTGGAGTTTGCCAGTCGGTAAGCTTTTTGATAATATGGTGCTCGCCCTTTACTTCTGACCATGGAATTTCGCCAGAGAGTACCTTTATAGGCACGCATTAACTTTAGACTTAAGACATCCATCTATGAATCAAATCCTACCTGCAGCATAATACTGCCAAAGGAATATATGTCGCTATCAAAGGTAGAATGCTGGCCATCACCAATGAAGAATTCAGGAGCAGCCCAACGGACAGCTCCGGGGTTTCCTGTATATTCTGCGCTTTGTACCAAGCCTCCGCATACGGTGGACAGGCCAAAGTCGGTAAGGCATGCTTTGCCCTGGCTATCAATTAGCACATTGTTCTGT
>JABBWB010000388.1:0-36627 GCA_016628085.1 Suillus occidentalis
CATCAACAACAGCTACATGTTTTAAAGGTTAATGGCGAACCCAATAGCAAAATATAAGCCAGGGGCTTACGAGTCCGGTGGAATATATCGGAGAACCACTCCGCCTAAAATGAATAAGAGAGAGGATGCCATGCCTGTGTAGTAAGAACCCACCGAAATCGAGAAGAGGTATAGTAGCAATAGTGCAACTCCTATCCGCATATTTCTTCTTGCAATATTGAATGTCCTAGACGGTGTTGTAAGTCTGGTGCAGCCCACAAAAACTCGACAAGACACACCTGACACCTAGGATGGCCTGTGATATCATAGTTTGTATGGCTATAGCGTGGTCAATAGAGTCATGGTGGGTGAATACAAAATAGGACAGACCTTGAAGGCAGGCGCCACAAGATAGTAGCGTTGACACGTTTTGTAGGGTATAAGCAGTGGAGAAGTATCCGTAATTGCTGACTATTATAGCTATAATACTAACATAACTGCATTGAAAGTGAGCGGAAAAATTCTCAAGACGAATTAAAGGCCAACGCACCGTATGGATATGAATAAGGCGCAGGCAAGACTGATCATTGATGAAATTGTCAACAGTGATGCATGAACATATGCCTGCATACACATACCTCATATGAACAATCGACGATTGGCTTCGGTAAAAGCGCCATTCTGCAGGGATTGTAAGAATATAACTGAACGTAATCTGTCAGAATGTTGTGGCGACTATGGGGCCGTAGCAAAGAAAGAAGAAATCGCTTACTCGTAAAATGCGATGGAGATGGATGCAACTCGCAAATACTTCTCAGAGGTTACACTGCCTACAACCGAACGCTGCCAAAGAGCCTCCATTTAATGTATGAAAGACTCGATCAGCTCTACGACAGTCCTTGGTGCCAAGAAATGAGAGTAAAAAAGGAATGTAGGCAAGGCTGCGACTAAGTCGGAGCAGGCTGATGCTCAAGGTGGTCCGGATGCTCGACAAAGAAAGAAAGACTCGGAAAGACTGAGGAGTGCCAGCAAGGCATCGCTTTTCTACCAAGACCAAACATTGAAATTGATCAAGGTACTAGGCGACAGAAAAGGGGCAGTCTAGTCCGTTGGTGATTCAAACTCAGTGAGTCTATCATCCAAGCCAAGAATGAGCCAAGAATGAGTCGACAAGCAAGCCAGCGAGATATTGCCCATCAACAGCCATTGGCGAGGCACGTCTAAGGAACTTTGCTGATTAGTAAGCAGACATACGGGGATTATGAAATTCATTCATTGGATGACTTTCCGTAGGCTCGAAATGATAGATTATAATATCGTATCATAAATTTGAGCTACATTAGGAAGGTGTGCCGCGATGCCGCAGTTCATTTGAGCTGAATTTGCAAACGAATTTTTTTGCCCCCCACTTTCAAACCTTGATTCTATATTAATCTGCAGGGGGGGTAGGCCCCCCCCTGCAGACTTGAATAACCACATTTCGTCCGTTTTAGGCCACTAACGCCAGCGATATTCGCTGACGTAAAATGCCATGCTCGATGTGCGTGGCATTGCTCGCAGTCACACAAAAGGTGTGTCGTCAACATCTTGCCTCGTTTGTTGATGTGTTTTTCTCCCTCGTCTTTTTAGACTTTAATACCAAGTCATTAGTACAAACCTACGACCTGACTACGCTGCATTGGCTATTGCCTCTAATCCCACACAATCTCAACCAGCGCCTACCCTCCACCAATCCCCACCCTTCATCAACGAAAATTTACTTACCATCCCTGTATTTACGGCCAGCTCCCTCAGCAATTGTTACATGTTGGGCTGGTGTGCTCATGTGGCATTGCTACTAGTGCAGGGCCGCTGCATTTTGCAGTTTTATTATGAAAACACCCACCCCTCCCTTCGGACGGCTCAACAAACTCAAGGCCTATATGGGTTCAGCGCATTTCCAGTCATAAGGTAGTGTATTCATACAGCAGTCCCTCCAATGTCTGATATACCTCCTTCCCAATCTATGTTCAACCTTGACAGCCCATCGAATCCCAAGTTGCGCTATGACGGTGCAGGGAATGCGTATGCATGCTGATTGTGCGGGAAATTGGCTATCTCATCCTGGGATTGCTCAGGCCGTCACTCGCGCACACTGGCCTGAAGATCAGCATGTCGTATACAGTAAGTCAATTCATTGTTCCTCAAGCTTCACAACATGGGCTCACCACCTTGCAGCAACCTGCCACTACGTCCTTGATGTATGAACTCACTACTCGTGCCGACTTCTCACAACCTGGTCACGCATCCCAGCCACAAGCTGTACCATCTGGGTCCCAGTCTTGCTCTGGGCCCTGCTCACATCCCCCTCCCCGATTCGCCAGATAGAGAGCTTCATGACCCCGTCACGATTGCCGAGGCTCGTGGGTATGTGCCTGCCGTCATTACTGCTGGCGCACGCCGCAAGCCTGCAGCCAAAGCCAACAAAGGCAAGGGAAAAGAGAATACTGAGCCTGCTCCCAAGTGCACACGTGCAGCTGACGACGACGAAGATGACCCAAGGCCTGGGGCCAAACGCGGGCGGCCCAGTGGGTCTAACAATTACAGTGTGACCGACATTCAAGTCCTCCTGGACTTGGTCAAAGATGAGCGCCCTCTGGGCCAGAAGGGGTGGCAAGCAATCCATTTGAAGTACAGTGAGTGGGCAAGGAAGCATGAACGTCCTCCTCGCAAAGTCATGTCACTCGAAACGAAGTTCAAACAAGTAAGTCTTACATCCAAGTATTTCTACCTGCATCTCACATAACAACCTCAGTTGGTGAAAACCACGAAGCCCACTGGCAATGGTGTTTGTCCCCCCGACGTAACTCGTGCCCATGAGATTGATGCACTCATCAACGAGCGTGCTGGTACACGCGATCTCAACGACTCAGATTTCGATGCCGACAACAGTCATGATGACTTACGAAACGTTTCTCCCCCCATCGAGCATACAGCAGTCACTCATGCCACTCGCACAGATGCTCCTGTGCCACGCCGTCGAGGGGCAGCTGCCTCAGAGTTGCTCACGCGCATCAGCGGGGCCTTTGACCCTGCTGTCCAGGAAGCTCGGGACGAGCAACGTGCTAACCGATCCATTGCAAACACACAGCTGCTTACCCAAGCGCAGCAGCTGCGAGATGCGAATGCAGTCACAGAGCAGTTACGCACTCAACTGTACGACTTACGCAGCAAACTCTACAGTGTTGAACGTGAACGTGACCTTAGTCAACTTCGCGTGGAAATGATGCAGATGCATGCGCCTGCTCCCAAACCAGCTTCTCGCCATGCCCGTCATCGGCACAGACCCAAACAGCCGAATTATACCTATTACCCTGACGGCGGCCAAAGTGTCATCTGGCACAGTGATACAGACACCCTCGGCAACACATCTGATCATCATTCAACTTCTCCTCACTTTAGAGATGCTACCCCTCCTGATTTCGGTACTTCTCCGTCTCCTCGCCGCGCAGGACCATCTCATAGATTGGAGCCATACCGCTGGGCAAGTAGACCACGTTCACGTGGTGGACATCCACGCAATACTGTGGTTCGTCCAAGTCGTTTTCGCAGGCAAGGCATCCAAGAGCCTACAGCCCCCAACAGTGGGGAGGATGCCCGTGAGCCACAGAGCACGGAAGTATAGTAATCTCGAGCCATTTACTAGTTACCCTTACCAAGAGCCTCATATCTCTCCCTTACTCTGATTGTCTTCCGACTCGTGCTTCATTGAGAATTGATAATTGACTGTTCATATCTCATATCTCTTCCTTACTCTGATTGTCTTCTAGTAACTGAATCCAGCCTCTGCCACATCTCACCATTAACTCCAGACCTATCATTCAGACCTTATCGATGATTGCTCAAGAGTATTCAAATTGATGCGGATAAGTATCTCTACTACAAGTACTCTAGTACGACGTGGAAACGACTAACCCGATCTTTCTGCCTTTGCTCGGAAAATAGCATGTTCTCGAAGTTGTGCCAGACAGCGGCATCATCAGCTGTCTCCTGCCAATACTTAAGATACACTGCGGATTTGATTGATGCCGACTCGTATTGCGCGCAGATTGTGCAAACGCACACAGATCTCAATGAGATCACCCCGCGACTCTTTGTTAGCAATCTCGAGCGGTACACGCAGTCTCCCAAAACCACCTTGAAGACCACGCATCCCCCATTCAGCGGTCTGCCGGTAGGAGAGGAGCTCGCGATTGAATGCCATGCGTTCCTCAATTTCGGCGAGTGACCCATGGACACGTTGGCCTTGTTTGAGGGGTGCACGGATGCGGCCTTGGATGTTGTTGGTCCCACGTGGGAAGGCTGTATCAGCCACAATGTAGAAACCTGGAGGAGTATGGTCTCGAAGGGAGGCATAAATTGGTTGCGCGAGGCGTGAATCATGCCAGCTACCAGGGGCATTCATCCTTGCAGCAATAATAACCCCTGCAACATATAGTCAATGAGTGAAGTGCGAATTCGGCATCAAACTCACCTTCAGCTGAGAATGCCAACACCGAGCTGATGAAGTGCTCAGAGAGCCAGCCGTTGAATGTTGCATTCTCGATGTCAACATCATCTGATGTTTGTACAGGTAATTTGAGACCATCTATGCTTCCAAATGCCCCTCCAAGTCTCCCGTGACGCGCGACAACGAGTGCACTACAGCGTTCGAAATCTGGGCCTGCAAGCCATTGAATTTTGGCATCTTGCATGGTGCGGAGGGTGAGCAGGAGAAGGTTAAGGCCAAATTTAAGATAGCGGGTGACAGTACTGGGGATGATAGCGAAAATTTGCTGGAGGCTGATAGCGTGCATTGTGGAGCTGAGGTAATGCAATACAAGTCCAAGTGCTCCTGAGGCATCGAGTGAGCGCCGTTCACTGCGTGTATTTCCATGTGGATTTACATCATCACGAAGGATGGGCGTCTCATACCAGAGCTGAGCAAAACCTGTAGTAAGGAGTGAAGTGAAGGTGGTTACATCAATGCCCATGGTGGTGATAAATGCTCTATCGTTCTGGCTGTCGAATAACACCTGCCAAGGTGTGTTGATGCGAGGGTTGGGAAGGAGCTGAGGTCGGCAAAGGTATGAACGATGGGGATTCCGCGCATCAATGCGCTCTTGTCGTGATACCTCGATCCCACAAATGAGGGCTGCAGCGACCACCTCACCTCCTTCGTCGTCATAACAAAGCTCTGCCTCGTTGTCGTTGAGAAGCTGGTACTGCATTGCAAGATTATCCATCATGTGAGGACTGGCCCGACTAAATCTAAAGACTAAGCATACGGGGGATTATCGTTGCATAGATTAAATCCTTGACAGGATTGCAAATGGAATTCAGGCTCCGAAATAATCTATTCTGGAAGATTTTGCCTATGGAAAGTCATCCATTTATGAGTCCGAGTCACGGGTCGTGCCAAGTCAGTCATGGTGAAGGCCTTGAGACCCGACCACATCCGACTGTCACTGCCAGACGTCGTCTACAACCCAAAAATTTTGAATTTAAAGCTTGGCTACAGCTGGTATGTTTCAATTACTCAGCGTCTACTACTGGCGGGCCTTACCAGCACCTGAGATCGGGCCCAGGAAAATTTGGTCTGAAGGGAGAGTGGGCATCCGTCGCTGCCTCATATCTGGCCGCCCAGGCCCCATGGTAAACCTTCTAAAGACCCTCATGAGACTCGATTCACTCTTATCATCGTGCTCTTCGAATTCCCAGTCATATTGGCACATTGGCCTCAACTTGATAACCAAATCACTCCCCCTCGGATTTAGAAACCCATATCCTGAGTTTCCGTCGGGACGGATAGCGGCGTGTAGGCATGCGCGTATGCACTCAGAGTCAGAGCTCTCAGAACACCTGTCGAAATTTTCTGGAACCCGAATATACGTGCTACTTTCCGCACCCCCAAACTACCGCACTGGTGTGTCAGGCAGCAGGACTAGGGCCTATGTACTTCCTCCGGATCGTACTCCAAAACCTGGACACATGCCTGAAGTCGAGGGTTACTTCTACGTGCTTATCTAGGACTTCGATAAAGGAATTTGTTGCTCGTTTGGAAAATATCGAATTGATGACAACGATTTATCGGGTTTTCTCATCTGCAGGTTTGGTCAGTCATCTTTTGATAGACTACGCAAACATCATCCATGGTTGGTGCACTACTACCGTCTGCCCCGCGTGTCGCTCTAGGCACAGGATCAGCTTCATGAGCAGGTGGTCCTTTTAGATGTAGGTCTGGCCTGGCTGGATTCATGTACAGCTCGTGTGATCGGCACGGACTAAGGCATACTACTTCACCAGAACTCATCACAGTTACGTTGGCTAGTTATCTTCAATCACCTTTCTGTACGGCACATCTAAGTCTACGAAGACGGTCATGTAGCCATCAGCGAGTGGACGGTTGTTACGCTTAGCTGTGAGATATCCATGAGCACCTATGTTCACCGCAACTCCAATATATTTTTTCAGGTCAAATCTGTATTCTACATACGTACAAGCCACACGAAAAGAGTGCGAACAGCAAGGCCCTCCACCATAGGATGCATTGATGAAACAGAACACCGCATTTTGTACACAATGACTTCAAGTGTGTTCTGAATATACTAATTTGCATGTTTCGAAGTGTACTATCTGCCATGCTGCGTGGTACGGAAAGATACAGGTTGAAATGTGTTTAACGTTGGCATACACCCTAGTCTGAGAGGTTCTTGGTAGTGATGTCGCTCGTTTGAAAACCATCATGATTGGAGTTGGTTGATCAGCGTCCTTGCAATATAAAAAGAAATAATGTGTAGGTATGCTCGTATTAACGAGGAAGATGGTGTATAATATGAGTGACTGTCGTGACGGGAAACGAGAAGACTTGAGAGTTACTACGACGTAGAGCGATATATACGCATAGTCAGGGCTACCCCAGAGAACGAGAACAGTATGATAATATTAGAAGCGTCAGGTCTGGATGGAATAGTGTTGACGATTGGTGCTTTGATGGAGTTCGCTGTCGAAATTCTAGAAGGGTAAGGACAAGAGTTGATGACTCTAGCAGGGTTCTTGTTGAAAAGTCGTGGGTTCCAGACGTACAGTCCAAGGCTTTTCCTTGCCTTTTCGGCCCCATCTGTTAGAAGACTTGTCTGGGCACGAGTCAAACGTGGTGGTCGTACTGCCTTTGTATACATGAAAATATGACAGATCAGGATCGTGGCTCACGTCAAGATTCGGTAGTTGTCCTGGGAAGGAAGAAATGTCAGCCAAACCAGAGGGGAAACCAGATATTGCTGAAATGGAATTAGTAGAATTCAGCTTGGGAGATGACCGAGCAGGATAGATCCCTTGCCGTCCTGAGGAGAATTATGACCTGATCATTACAAAGTACGATACATGGGATTGGTGAGGATGCGGATAAGGAACGGGAATACATGCTCTTGAAATATGGAGTGAGCGGTTTTGGAAGGGAACATTGGTAGTGCTCGCCGTGGATAACTTTCCGGCGCTTCGCAAAGCAGAGACAGAGCGACACCATCAGACCATCGAACATCGTAGAGAGGAGCTCAGGGTTCAAAGAGTTTCTGTGCCTTCGGTGATTGGGGAGATAGCCTTGTTCGAATACTTAAATGCTGTTACCTGTGGCTAAGATGGTCAGGCATAAAAACTGACCGGAACATTGGCATACTACTAGTTGGCCTATATTCGAAACACTCCCGGGATGTTGCTGGAAAAATGTTTGCTGCTTGTCGTCTGATCGATGTTTGTGTTGCATTCAACGAGTCTGACGGGAATGTAGAGGGTTGTTTGTTACCGTGAATGATGACTGCAATTTTCTAGTCCGAGCCGAGGAATGCTGTCATTAAACTGAAAAGCATGGATTATCAGAATAGCAAGTACTGGCCTGGGCCGCCTGGCAGTTGGAGGTCATGATGAACTAAGTGATTACATCAGCTCTCGCTGGAGGACGAGTTGGAATATTTGGCACAGCCGCACTTGAAGCTTCAAGCTTCGAAGCTTGCGTGATATATTGATATACAGGACTACTAGCACGCCGCAGGCTGCATGCTTTTCATCAGGACTCTTCGGACGATCAACATCAATTATGATCCCGTTCAACGAAACTGTGCGGCTGCCACGAAATACCTCGCAGAACCTCACTTGGTACTTCCAATTTGACGTGAACTTTGCACAAAGTCCGGATTTCCACCTACACAAGTTCAAGTGATAATCAACTTGATACTTGATCTATATCTCCAGGCCGCGGTGGTGGAATCGCAATCGGTAATTGAAAGTTTGACTTTATAGTGATAGCTGATTTCGGCAGATGGACTCGGAGCACGCCATCCGCGAAACATTGAAGGGGTCTTGGTTCATCAGATCTGGGGGATCTGAAGAGTAGGGCGGGTAGACGAAATCTACCCTTGGAATCGTCAAATAAACCAACTTACATGTAGCGTCTCCGTCGAATTTGATTCCCCTCCAAACTCGTAACTTCTCACTTCCTGCTGCACGCATCTGCCGGGAGAGAAGGTCTGACGCTTAGAGAATCGAGCATGGGAGAATCTTTTGGTCAGTGCACCAGTAACCCTTCTCAACCGAAACTCGTGATTTATCATGACTTACAAGATAAACTCTACACAATAACCTCCAACCTCCAGCATTCCCGTCAGCACTTGAATGAAATTCCCAACTATCATTCGGTATTCCCCAGTTATCCCGCATGATTGTAAGTGAGAAACAACGGTTGATGAAGCCTTCCTCGTTAGGGACATCCTCCTTTTTTGGCGTTTGCGACTGCATGTTGACAAGGGGTTTATACCGCAACACGCAAGATGTGAGTGCGGCCGTCTAAGGAGAGTCGAAGGCAGCATGACCGTATTTCTAGCATACGAGGTCAAAAATCAAAGCGTGATACGACAGACGAGACTCGCCTTCTAATGATTGACAGCTGACTCTTCTGCCATAAGCTCGTAGATATACAGGCGGCCGTAAGTCCTTGCAATCATTGATAGTCACGTCGAGGCAGCTTACGTCTCGCATCATAATTGTTCCACAGTGTACGCCTCGACGATCTCCCCTGTCGTGATTGACAATGGCATTGTTTGGTTGCCTTCACTTCGTTGTTGGGGTTGCAAAACAATCCACACGTCCACAACTCATTGTTTGGCTGTGGACATTCCACAGGAGACTTTTAAATGGGTCATCGAATTGCTCATTGACCTTACTGTTCCTTCTCACTCACTCTCATCATAAAGTCACTCGAAAGTTGATCTCTTCTTCATCCTCTTCATCATCTAACACAGCCGACATGATGTCTACCCATACTAATGAGGCGCCTCAATCGTCATTCGTCCATGGCCCCTTCCGCGTTTTGCGTACTTTGGGGGTGGGCGGCTATGCCAAAGCAGTGGCAGCGCAAGACATCCCGTCAAATCATCTAATGTGCATCAAGGTGTTTCAAAAGCACAATATGAAGCACAAGCACACCGCATTGTCAGTTTCGAAGGAACTTGGGGTATGTCAACGTCTTGCATCAGCGATGCCGTGTCCGGCGACTCAAAGTATTGAAGTCTCGTCAGTACGGTATAGCGTGCAAGAAAACAATGACGGCCAAAGACAAACCTGCTAAAAGTTTCTCCTGGCACATTTCGCCAGGAAGATCCGTGAGGTCCGCTAGGTCCGAATCAAGCTTTGCCCCTCAGGCAACGATGCCACTGAGGCCGACAGACACGTCAACTGAGGAACAGTCACCAATATATTCAGCCACCTGGTATTTTCAAGGCATTGGAATGACGAGACAGTAAGTGGTTGTCTTTCCTGGTTTTCAACGTCTGACGTCTCCGACTTTATGATAGCCAAAGACAAAACTACTAAAAATTTCTCCTGGCACATTTCGTCAGGAAGATCCGTGAGGTCCGCTAGGTCTGAATCAGGCTTTGCCCCTCAGGCAAAGACGCCACCGAGACCAACAGACACATCAACTGAGGAACAGTCACCAATATATTCAGCCTCCTGGTATTTTCGAGGCATTAGAATGACGAGACCGTCCTTTCCCCTGCGAGCCATTCGTGTAAATTTGACTCCATTGGACACCCATAGGATCTCATGACGAGCGACTTGTGCCACCTTATGATATCTCGTTCTGCATACTGTTACCGACATGCCCGCAGGTGGACTGTACAACTAGTAAGTGGTTGTCTTTCCTGGTTTTTACTGTCTGACGCCTCCGACTTTGAAGGCCCTCGGCATCAACGCCCTGCACGAGCTTGGCATCATTCACCGTGATATAAGAGCCGAAAACATCCTTCTCGACGTCCGAGAGAACGTTCGTATCGCCGATTTTGGTTTGAGCTATCTAGCTGCAGACGCAAGGCCCTTGGATCGACAAGGGGCGTATTCGACAAACGTGGTTGGAACGCCATAGTACTGCATGGCGCCGGAGATCCTCCTATTCAACTTATACAACCTCGGTTCTATGACGTACGGACCACCCGTCGACTGGTGGGCATTGGGATGTGTTTGTACCAGCTTGTTTCGCCCAATCACATGGCGCGTTTTGCATCTTCCTTTTGCTGCTATCTTGCTGATACAATCTTTTCAGGTGCGATTCAAAACACAGGCATACATTGGACTATGCTGCTTGGTGCACCAGCAATGGTGGAACGCACAGGCAGTTCTCATCCTTTCAAAATCTCAAGGGTAATTTAGGTGATTTGATATGTGGTGTACGTTCTTATCGTTCTTTTTCCAACACTCTTATTTATCTTTACTGCGGTAGCTGCCGAATCCCTACCCGTCATCGCGGTACGGGTTCAACGAGGTTTCAGGCCATCGATTATTCTTGCGTCCATGCGGCACATCGGAATTTTTCAATGCATACTCTTGTGGTAAGTGAGACAGGATTTTCTAAGAACTTCGTCCTTAAAACGCATTGCAGCCCTCGAACGCTCGGAAGTGCCAGAATCACTGCCAGACTTGCGATGTGGCCAAGAGCCGGCAAAAGTCTTGCAACGCTTGGCTCCCTGGGAGCACCCATGCGTTCTATATGTAGATTGGTTCAAGCCGGCATGAATCTTCGAGTTGGTACCACCTGATTCGTCGCAGTGTTCTTTATTTCATTCACCTCATTCCACCGCGTCTCCCGTACTCCGTTACGAACATGAATATGCCCTTTTATGACTTATGGAATAATAGTTACAGTTTACATGACCATACTACAATTGATCCATGCGCCTCATTCCACTAGTAATTACCTTAGCGCATAGTATGATTCCCCTGTTTCCTGGTTCGCATACATCTATCATATTCATTCCTGACGTATCCCCAGGCGGTGAGGGAAATGCAATGGGTAAATGAAAGTCTGACTTGATTGTGGCGGCTGATTCCGTGAGATGGAGTACGCCATACGACAAAGTACAGGGTGGTTCAGCATCAGATCTTGTGAGTCCGAAGAGTGGAAAGGGTGGATGAATGTAATCCCCAATATAATACAAACCAAGTATATATGAAAAACAGTCCATGAGCTACACGATCAACACCGCAAATGTCCAATGCTAGTTCAGACACACACCACACGCTCACTCCCCAACATCGACCACCCCCGTATCCCCCGCCCCCAAAAGTTCCACAAGCTCCGTCAACTCCCCAACACGCTCATCCTCTCCATCCCCACCCGTCACCCGCAGCACATCCAGCACCTTCACCACAGCCGCCACCATAGACCGTGACACGTTCTGTTGTCTCTCCTTCACATGCCTTAGGGTGTGCTGCACAAGCACGGGGACGACACATTGTACGCCCTCGTCTAGGCGCTGCCACGATGCGTACGCCCATGCTTTACGGATAAGTTTCCAGCATAGCTCGTCTGCATTCACCCCAGCTTCATCCACCGCAGCATCTTTGCTACACGTAGCTCCATCCTTGCTAAACCCAGCACCAGCATCATCCTTATCCTTGCAAAACGCTCCATCATGCACCGGCTCCCCCGCAAGAACAGCAGCAAGATAAAGCGCAAGATGCCCCGCATTCATCTGAGAAAGCACCCTCGTCCGCCCACTCCGATTCTCACTCACCAACGTAGCAATCGCCACACACCGCTCGATATGCCCGTCATTCGCTAGGTGCTCGTTCCATTTGCTCTCCTGGCGGAGCGCGAACACGATCTGGATGTAACACAGATCACGCTCCAATGACCGTGCGCTCGCGGAGAGAGGCAGGGCATGCGACGGCTCGTCGATGGGCGCGTCGATGGCGAGCGCTGCGGTTGAAGAAAGCGCACGCGAGAGCGTAGCCATCATTCCCTCACTCAACCCATCCCTAGCCACTTTCCCTCTAACACCCCAAAGCGCCGCCATCCCTGAATGCCGTGTCCGCACAGGCATATCATCACTCATAGCCCCACACACACACTCATAATACACTTGCATGAGGTGCTCAGGCCACGCTACATCGCCGATTTTGCTCATAGCTTGGAGTGCATCGCCTAGAGCGACGTGGTCCTTCGTCTCACGGTGGTGCACGATAAAGTCGAGTAACCATGTATAATCTTCCTTGCGGCGTTTAGACCCCAGCCTGACGCATTTCCACAACGCGCGGGAATCGTCTGCTCGGTATCTCAGATCCGCATCTGCGACGATGCTCAAGTGCAACGCAGCCCTGGCGCTGCTCAGACACTGATACTGGTGATCAGGGGTTAAAGGATGCTTGATACTCGCTCGTTGGACCATACGTCTGCAAAGCTGTAAAGCCCAGATCGGAAGGTTGTGATCGCGGAATATCTGGCGGTACTCAATGACTTCGATGAGAACTGAGAGGGGGCGGAAGAGCATTGCTATATCGACGTCTTCGTCTTCGAGGTTGCTATTTGGGTCGAATGGGGGTGCTGAGAGACCTTGTTCGAGGGTTGCTTGGAGGTCGAGGTCTTGTAAGCCTTGTAGGACTTGTAAGAGCATGGATTCGAGTTCGTCTCTGAAACACGTTAGCCTGCGAGAATGAAGTACAAGTGAGGAACTCACCCTCTGTCAAGACGACTCAACGCGTCCTCCTCAATAGGGATCCCGATCATGAGCGCAGCAGCCGTCAGACAGTTAACGATCACAGCCCTACAAGGCAGCGGAAACACAAGTAACCGAGTGATAGCATCAACAGCCCACATCCGAAGATGCCTCTCCTGCTTATAATGCATTAAACAGCGCGGGATGGAGTACGACATCCACGCGAGGTACGAGTCGGGTATCCGTGGAACGAAGGGGTGGTGCCCCAAGCTCAGTCGGAACGCACTCCGTATCATGTCGCAGATGAACTGCATCTCTGTGTCTCGGAGCACGAGGAAGGTGAACCAGGATATGTCGGGAGGCTGAGTTGCGACTGGTGTTGCTGATGCTGATTCTAGCGGGTCGAAGAACAGCTGACGCATATCCCTACCATCCAACCGCGTGAAATACAAGTGCACCAAAGCCTTCCCGCAAGCAAGTGCACGCGTCCTTGCATGAAGCCCAAGCTTTGGCTGCCTGCCCTGCGTGCTTTCAAAGCAAGCTATAAACGTATCTCGCAGCTGCACGATCGCAGCAGACACATCGATCACTTTGGGCCATTCAACCTCGGGAACCATAAGCGCTGCTGAAGTGATGACATGGGGATCTGTAGTCGTCTCCATTATCCAGCGGACTGCAGACGCGTCGTGAGGCGCGTCCGCTCTGTGCGGCGGCGCAGAGTCTTTGTCGTTCTCATACCCGTGCGCTATTCCGAGATGGAGGGATGGAATCCAGCTCGCCATCGTGAAATGCGATCTCCGGATCAAACGGCTGGTACTCTGTAATGCGAAGCGGAGGATCGTCGACGGTGTAGTCTGGAACGGACAAGTGGGAGAAACGACGCATGATACGACGATGGAGCCGTAAAACAGGGCGCCAAGTGCCATCGTCAACATCACAGGCGCCGCAATAGTCGGCTGCTGCGTCCAAATGCTAGCACCAAGCGCAATCCCGAATAAAAGGAGGGAAACCTGGATCAATAGTGGAAGGGCCTCCAAGACGGCGCTAAAGTACCACGTCTGGAGACCGTCCATCTTCTGCTGCCTCAGACGACCGCGGACGTCAATCGGACCGCGTCCGCAGCGGATAAAATGACCCAGCCATTGCTTGCCTAGTACGGCGCCTAGGGCAGCGATGAGACTGGTACTAAGACTGGCGTACATGAGACATTGTATCCAGATCTCAGTGGCGCCTGGTCCATTCCATTGTGGGAGGTCGAGCTGTTGACCAGCAAAGGTAGAGTTGTCGATTGTATGGATGAGCAGTTTTATGAGGGCGTTTGTCGTCTCAGTTTGGTCAGGACTAAGTCCGGATTGAAGAGAAACGATAAAAGTGGTGCTGACTGCGGAAAAGAGACCCGACTGTGCAGTGGTCAGGATTGGATGAAAATACCAAGTAATGAAACTGACGAATATGAGAACGATGTCCATGTCGCTCTTGTGTTTTTCAAGAAATTCTTCGACATGATAACCAGCTTCCCGTTCGTATATGGACCAAAAATGACCTCGGATGTTGTCGTCGTTGTTCTGATCAGAGTGGGAGTCGGGTTTGTTAGATGAGCTGGAGCTAGAGATGGTGACATTACATGCGCTTTGTTCATGAAGGGAACACTTACTAGGGCGTTGAACCGGACTGCAATTGCCCCACCAAGGTACCGCTAGGACTCGTATACGTGGAATAGAACATGTAGGCCAGAATTTCGCGCAGCCGGGCGAATTGCTGAATGAAAAGAGTGACACCTATGAGAAGCTGATGGATTGCTCTGGGCCGCAGTAAGAACGACACTATGGACTAACCTAAACAGCACATACTCCGCTGCCGAGAACCATCATGTGCGCATAATCAGTTGATGCTGATTGCAATGCATTGGATGACTTCCCGTAGGCTCGAAATAATCAGATTAGAATAAATATTATTACTTTAGGAAGGTGTGCCGCGATGCCGCTCGCAATTTACGCCACATTGACACACCGACATAATTTTGCACCCCCTCATAAACCTTATTCCATTTTAATCTATTGGGGGGGGGGCCCCCCCCCCTACAGATTAATCCGACTAGAATTCTTCCGTTTTGGGCCACTACGCCAACGATATCGGCTGACATAATACCGCTCGCTTGCCGCTCGCACGCACTTTGTGACGAGCAACTACAAGTGAACTGCAGCGCTCAAAGTCATCACCTCGTGGCCATTGAATGGTTGCATCTCGAACATCCCGCAGAGTGAACAGTAAAATTCGAAGTGCAAAGGTGATGTAGCGTGAAACTGTGGTTGGGATGAGGGCGAATATTTGCTGAAGACTGATCTCATGCATTGTAGAATTGAGATAATGTAATACAAGACCGAGTGCACCAGCAGCATCGAGAGAGCGTCGTGATGCACGTGGGGTGCCATGTGTATTGACATCTTCGCGGGGAATGGGGGTGTCATACCAGCATTTGGAAAAACCAGAGGTTAGAAGATATCCAAAGGTAGGCACATCTAATCCCATGGTAGTGATGAAAGCACGGTCACTCTGACTCTCGTACAACACTTGCCAGGGTGTATTTTCCCGTGGATTTGAAAGAAGCTGCGAGCGGCAAAGGTATAATCTGTTGAGGTGGCGATTGTTGATGCGTTCTTGGCGGGCAACCTCTACTCCAGCGATAAGTGCCGCTGCTAGCACACGTGAACCTTCTTCATCTTCGAGAATGTCTGCCTCATTGTCATTCAGAAGTGAATATACGAAATCGTCCATTGATCAAGGATTATATCTATGTAGTCGGCCTACGGTTGAATATCGTCATATAGATTAAAAAATAAATTCGATTTCCCATGGTTTTTCAAAGTCCGAAATATTCTATTCTGATTATTTAGCCTACGGGAAGTCATCCATTATTGATGTTTCCTTTTTCTGCTTCACATCGGAATCTAGGTTTAAGCTGCAGTGCAACGTAATCGGGAATGGGATCTGAGGGAAATTCCCACAGTCACAGCCTGAGTGCCCTTAGAATTTCACGACGTTGGTTTGAAAGTTACTATGTTCATGTGCTGATTATTCGGTTGGGGCTCGCATGTTCATCTCCATGATCGTCACCTCAATCGGCTGCTGCGGCTAAAGCAAGTCAAGTATTCCGTCGACCACAACAGCCTGAATGCTTCGAGTGATGTGCAACACTGCAAACTGTTAGCACTCAGTCGTGCTTTGCTCATTATTCCGTGGGTCCTGTTCTGCACATCCACATTCCACACGTCCATATTCCACATGTACACTGTTCCACACTTCGGTCTCGTATATAACCCTCATGGATTCCCCGAACCAACATCAACTTCAAGTTGAAACCTTTCCCATCTGACCAAATCACAACTTCCCCATCTACCTCAATCAGACATGTTGTTCCCTCCCACCCTAACGGCTATACTTCCAAAGCTGCCTTTGGAAGACATGGAGGAATTCGGACTCGAGCGGCTATCTTGGATTACAGGATATGATACCGAAAAACACGTGAGCGTGTTCCATGTCTTTACTTATCTCCAAGCCAACCTTGGTGTCTAGGAATGGATCACGTCTAGTGGTTTAGATTGCGGTGCATCTGCTTACGATCAAGACGCGTGGAATAAGCTGGTCAAGGACTACCAGACTAAGGTTCGGATGGGAGCTACTTTCACATATTTGTCTTGGAAGCTAACGGGTTTCTTACAGGATCTCGTCCAATCCATATTAAATACCACTAAATGTTCTCCTAGTGAGCCACAGTCAGAGCAAGTTCGGCAAGGCATGGTAAGTTCTAAAATAACGCACCTGCGTCTCTCTCGTTTACCTTTACCATTTAGAATATCCTGCTCAAACTTTGGGCGCAGTGAACGAGCAAGAGGACCGTTGTTTGTGTCATCTGCAACATGCTCAAGCGCCCGATGTTTGACATTCGGGCGAATGACATCCCGTCCCCTGGCAATGTGCGACCATGGGCTGCCAAAGTAGGACCGGTATGTACCATCCGCAGGCCATGATACGTTTCTGACACGATCCAGTGGAATGCAGTGGTGGTGGTAGACCGCGGCGATGTACGTATCACTCAAAGTATCCATTATGTCCCTTCTGAAGACACGCCACACAGTATTTTATGAAATCCCCATATCCAGAGCATCGAGTATGTTCTTCATTGCTAGACCTGTTTTGCTGTATAGCTAATATTTCATCAGGAACGGATCAATGTTATGATTCAAGAATTCGAGTCGCCCGAATGTATCTGCCTATGGCCCTCGGTATTGACGGATAAGCAGCAGGCACTACTCAGGCCGTTTTCCGCTAGTGCGTGGTCCAGCCGCATCTGATTTGATTGTATCACTGACGTTTCCTTGTTGCAGCCATCAATTTTCCCGATCTCGATCCGGCAGCCCGCCGCCAACGTTGGCTACAACTTTTTGGCCGAGATGACCTGGCTGCAACTTTATCGAGCAGCGAGGGTGCATCCACTACTGTTGAGGACGCAGAGGAGTGGGCATTTATTCGAGAGATTGAGAAAATCTCTTGGTATGAGCTTGATGGTAATGTCGTGTCTGATACTGGATGACTTCACGCAGTGCTGATGGCGCTAATAGGAGCGGACATGGAAGATTTCATGATTTTAGCACGAAGCTCAGCTGGGTAAGTTGGGTGGTGTAGAATGTTCATGACAACTAATCACTGTAACGCAGGGGACACGATCCAACTCCTCAGCACGTGAAGGCGTCTCTTAAGGATTGGGGAGCGCCTCTTTCTGTACGGAGCAAGGTAGCGCGGTTTTTCGCGCTTCGTGAGATTCATCCACCCGTCTTGCCTCTTGATGAACCTAGATCTTAAGAACACGGTGAAGATGTTGTGTCTGTTTGCAATAATGCACTCCGTTACGAATATGAAGGTGCCCTGTTTATGACTTATAGAAGAATAGTTGCAACAATTTGCATGACTATACCACAACTACAATATTGTCACTTGAGGGTACCAAATAGGTAGAGGATAAAGAAGAAGGTGAAGAGGAAGAGGAGTGAATCCATATGCACCTCCACTTGCTAACCCACTTTGTCACATACCCTGTGCATGATAAGTGCATCTCCCGCATTCCCGAACTCATGCGCAGTGCGACCTCAGTTGACTGAGAAAGTGTAGGACGAAAGAGCTCCAGTGGAGCGCGCACATGGCGTCGACACCATATTGGAAATCACTCCCTCGCTACAACATGTAGATATACTGTAGATATAGATAGCTGTACAATTGCAATCCATGTATCATTTCAAAAACATAAAAACATCATAAAACAACCAGCTGCTCCATATACTTGGAGGCTCGTTTCAATTCAAAAATACAGTGCCTGTGTGATCAGGCCTCAGCGAATCACAACAGAATCATATCACCACACTACCTTGATAAACTCGTCATGAACCCACAGATTTCCCTGCGATATTCACCAAGTCCCAAAAATCATGTCCACTGGCGACCAGCAAACTCGCACCCTTTTTCTCAATATACTCGAGCGTCTTGTTCATCAACGCATCCAACAAATCCGGTTGCGCACCCAGATGATGCCTCAGGTACGCAACAACAACCGCAGTCGCCCATATGTTCCCATCGACCTGCAGTTCTGCTGCTTTGGCCAACGTATCAATGCCCACAATCTCCTTTAATTGAGGCGTCGGCTTGAAAGAGCCATCAAATTCCACCAGCGAAATGATGGTGAACGCTTCCTTGGGTACGGGTGGTGCAATGCGCGGAGGTTCTGAATGATGTGTCCCCCCTGGCGCAGCATTGAAGACTGGCGATTGTGCACGCTGGATTGGATCTTCTGGGGGAGGTACAGGGCTAGACGGCCGAGAGTAAGACCATCGAGAACTCGTATCAGAGCCTTCCAATGAGCTCAATGTAGAGAAGGTATCCGTGCTCGAGTTATCATGGCGATATGAACGTTCACTCTGAATGGATGGCGAGTCTGAGCGGGACTGTGCAGCGGAATAATACGTGCCGGGGAGCGGCTTCTGACGACTTCGAGTTGTGGGGGGAGGATCAGGAAAGAAGAAGTTGAACATCGCATAAACCGCCTGAGACAAGCTGTCCAAAACGGTCTGCACGGTGGACACATCTGTTCCTGGAGCACTCTTATCAGCAGGGTCACTAGCAGGATCGCCAATGATACTAGCGCGGCCATGCAGCCGCCGAGATCTTTGCCATGACGTTGACCGGCGCAACCTCCTCGCTGTCTCATGTCCAGACTCTTCAGCGAAAAAAGACGTGTGCTGGCTCACGAGCTGGTAATCAAGTCCCAGGCGAACGATCGCCGCTTTTTTAATGTCCTCATCTGAAGCAGGTGCGATGGGTCTGGGAAGAGGCGCCCTATTCTCTGCCAGGTCCTTCACGAGTTGTCGTGCAGCTAAGGTATGCAGAAGTGGAATGGACGACCACTCGTCCTTGAATGGTTTCACTTCCGTGACACGTACGACATCCTCGAGAACCTCTGCCGAGTCTTTAAGCTTGGCAAGCAACCTGACCTCACTAGGAATTGAGCGAAAAGTAGTGATCGCGAAGACATTGAGGCGCATTCCAGGGAATAAGCTTTTGATTGTAGGCGGCCCTTGCTGCATCGAGGGAGAGGGCTCTAGCTGCACGACGCTGGGCGGAAGCGGGTGATGGTGATTCGAGGGTGAAAAATTGACGGCTGGTGGGCTCCCTAAACCATGCCAATCAATTGTGACACTCTCGATCTCGCGTGTCCGACCAGCGTTGAGAAGCATCGCACATTTCCCTGTGATGTCCTCGGCTTGAACAGCGAATAGACATTTGCCTTCGCCCTCACGAGCAAGGCGCTCGCACATGTCAGATGAGACACTTTCACCAATCCCAAGAGTAAACACCCTCAGTTTTGCGTTGGCCTTGCAACCTTGCACAGCCTTGGAGACAACCGTGAATGGGTCAAGGTTTGCGGAAGCCTAGTTCATCGTCAGATCGATAATTATAATCATCTCATCACACGCACGTGTATATCGCCGTCAGTGAGGACAAACATAGCAGTCGGACGGTTGCGGTTTCGTGACGCGATAGCAAAATCAAGGGCCTTTGCAATTTCTGTCCCTCCGTAGTTAGCTTTCATGCCTTGTACACTCGAAATCTGCACATGCCAATCAGCTGGTTGCTCTGAACAGTGACAAACCTTACTTACCGCATGCTGCATTCTCAACTGATCAAACGACACGCTTTTCCCCCACAGACCGTCAACATCATTTCCAAAGCTGAAAATATTGAAAATCGTCTGTGAATCTGGTAATAAACGAAGGAGCATTTCTAGCGTGCGCTTGGCTGTCTCCATCGGGGCTCCGGTCATGCTTCCGCTGCGATCAATGACGAAAATATACTCTTGCGAATCCAGGGGAGGAATTTTGAAATTCGGTACAAGTGAGAGTTGCATAGCAATAGTATGACGATTCTGGGGATCGATTTCAGCGAAACATCGAGGCTTGTCGAGTCCAAGAGCATGGACTGTCAATACGAAGTCTTTGTCGAGGAACGTCGGAGACGACCAAGTTACGCACATCCATCGATCAGACCTTCTCCCGCTGCGTGACTTGTGGTGTTTGCGAGTAATCGTCGGGTGAGTAGGGCTGCGTATCTCCTGGATCTTTTCACTGGTTTGAATGTCCACAGTGATTCTGACAATCGTCTTTTCATTTGTTGTAGACGCATCGAGCATGGCTGCTGGAGGCTCGCCGTATCGTTCGGCGATAGCCATCGGAAGCTGTAGACGGACTTGGTCCCGTCTTCCATTATCCAAAAGATCCATCACAAACTATTCGCTTATCAGACACAGCATTCAATAAGCGAGAGTGCACTCACCGTCAATCTTGCTGTGACCTTCTTTCGAGCGGGAATCGAGCCAATTGAAATTGTGAATACTAGACCAAAGTAAAAGTGAGCGCTCGTCCAGTACCAATGAGATGTGCCTGTCGTACTGTCGTCCGTCACCAATTCTACAAGTCCTGCAGTCCTTCCAGCATCCAATGCACTCTGGAAAGCTTGCGCGGCTTCTGACTTTTCCTTCGCGACACCAACAATAACACGACCATCCTCATGCTCGAGCTCAAAAGCACAAGCAGCAGCGCTCGCTGGAAGAGGGAATACATATTTGGCTCGGCTGGTAGGGCTCTCTGACACGTTTTCAAATACTTGCGAGAGCACAACCCTCGCAGAGACTAGTATAAGGAATACTGATTAGAGATTTTGAACTACGCAGTCATGGACATACGCACCGTCGACCATCCATACTCTCACATCGACCTCTTGAAGTGGCAGATGCAAAAGACCTTTGTCTGGGGGGTGATGTACGATTCCTGCGTATCTACTCATAGTACCTATGGTGTGACGAGATAAGGTGGAGATACCGCCCAAACTAGATCCTTGGTCGTTTTATAATTGGAGATTGACGCCCGGACTTCCTGTGGCAAGCCATTGAGATTCTTCGGAAGCATGAATAGGAATATGTAAGGCTATGAAAGCCTGTGGCATGCTGCAGTTCTGTTGTGTTCGATTCCTGTGATGAACAGCCAGCTCCAAGAACTTTTTTCAGGTAGTCAGGGAAAATCGAGGACTGAATGAAGTGTTAAGTCCGATTTTCATGATACGACCCTCGCGGCGTGGCATCCGAAGTGCCGCTGAGAATCTCAAATAAACCGACGGCGGATCCGAGGACTTCTCGAAGCGTCGATTTCGAAGGAAATTTCAATACCCTGAACACCCACATCGGACACAGCCGCTTCCTTCTCCTTATCATGTATCGCCATTCAAGCTCACTGGTGCGCCCAACGACGGCTGCTGGATTGTAAACCTGTCTGGTTTGCGTAATTCTACCTCTGCGTCTGTAAGTAAAATTGTCAATGAAAGGAAAGTCACGAGTCGACAGTGATATTCAAGGCATCCGATACGGCCATTCTCCCTCTGGTCTACTAAAAGTCGCACAGGAAGTCACAGACTATTGCACGTATCTCTGTTCATCAATCCTTATTCATATTAGCATCACACATCGCCCAAGATTCAAATATTCGCTGCTGTGCTCAGTGATCAGTGTCCACAATGGAATCATTCTATTTCCGATGCTTCAAAGACTCACGACTAGGCGCCATATTGAGCTGACACCATCTACGGCGACATGGCAGTATAGGAAGGTGCATGAAAAGCATAATCAGAAGGAACGACTCATCTGACTTCGGAAGACTAGCGACATCATACTGCGATTGACTTTTGAAGCAGGTGTGAGCGCGGCACTTCCTCAGTGTTACTTTGCGGGATATGAAATCCTCCGCATGCTTTATCCTCCAGGAATGTGGGTGCAGAAAGTGCGATCGTGAATGAGTTGCAGACAAACCCCTGATCGCCAACCTCATGCAAACCAATCACGCAGTTATGGTGATGTCGATGCCATTCCACGACTGCACAAATAGTTCAATGTCAGTAGTGGGGTATAGATTAACGTTAAAAGGAAAGTACCGGCACACTCGATCGATGGATTTGATTATGCGTCTGTGACGTTCGTAGTACTTCGTACCTAACCAGCAGAAAGGTTTTAGACGACCGAAGGATAGAATGTTTAGGTTCCGATTCCGTTATCGCACATTATGTGGTCTGGGTTGTCTTTTTGTGCTTAGCCCTTAGAATGATCGAGCTGGTATCTGGTCTGTAGATTCTCGTGCAGCAAAGGATGTTTTGCAAGCGACTTACACCATTGATGTTGGATAAGCTTGGACGTATGCATGATTCTGGGGATGGAGAACGAAGTTGGGCCTTTGGCATGAGCACATGAGGCTTTTGCTTGGTTGTAGGTGTCAGATGGGTAGACATTAACACCAACGCATCGGGTCGTGTTGAAGGGCACATCTTTGAGCTGGGGTGATGTTGATAGACTGAGGCTTTAGCAATGAGCCCCAGTGAAAACTGGACCTTACCGGAGAGGTCCGTAGATGTTGTGATATGCATTACCTTATTTGCACTGTGTCAGGATGTGCTCGTTTCTTGTCTCCTCGACATAACCTTCGCAAAGTTCACGTTGCATCACATCTTCGTCTCGGACTGCGGACCGTAAAGTACAAAGTTCGTATTGCAAAGTGCAATCTGTGCATCGCAAACGCAAACTTTGCATCGCCAAGCACGAACTTTACCTGTACTTCGATGACACGAAGTCCATGATGTCATTGCAAGCTACGAAGGTTGTGCAGCGTCACAGAGCTACATATATAGTTGGGGCCGAATTTCTGTTGCCCCACTTTTCTTCCTCTGGATCCCCCACCTTTCTTCCTCCCCACCATCTATCCACCTCCAAGTTTTGAAAGGTCCCGCCACTCTCATTCACCATTAATATTCCTATCTTGTGAGTGTCTTACATGTTGTTTATCTTCGTAATATCATTTTATGCGCATATATTCATGTCTATTGCAGAATATATAACGAGATGGCGGAATTAGATCAGCGCGAGGTAAAATGCTGGTCCCCATGCACTGACTTACTGATGAACTTATTCACACTAGAAATATGAAACCGAGGCTACCCTATTGGTGCGTGGCTTTTTTGTTTGTTGACACTGTTCTAACCGTTTGCTCGCAACAGGTCGCTAACGATTCTTGGACCTCGGGAAAGTCAGTTTGCGACAGCCTCGTCTACTAGACTGTTTTCATCCCAATTCCCGCGCCTTCGTCTCCCATATCTATCCTCGTCATCCAAGTCTCTCGCATCCATAATGATGATGTTTCATGCTGTTGTATTCCTGTTTCCGTGTTATCATTATGCTGCTTTCAATACCACCGCTATGGAATTCTGTACTACTATACTGCCTGCAATGATATCATATTTGAAACACTACGAGCACAATCTGTAAGGTCGGGAAAGGGGGCTCTAATATGCACAGATATGTTTTAATTATGTTAATGTAAAAAAAACATATGTGGATGTTACAAGAACTGCCCCGACACATTACATTTTTCTCATTCTCGTGTGTGGTATGTTCTGAGGTTGTCGTACATGTGTTTGTCTCTGATGTAAAAAAATAACATACAACGACATCTCTCACCCTCTCCGGAAAGGTCCAGTTTTCACTGGGAATGAGCATTGGTTTCAGGAGAGCACGTGGAACAGGGAAACATGATATTCAGTGACGAGACGAGTATCGTGGTGCGCGAGCACAAGGTAGAGTACTTGAAGGATAATGAAAAGAAAAGGGATGTAAGAGAATGTATCCAGTGTCCACGGAACTTGGATGCGAAGAGCGCAAGTTCGACTGCAACTCTTCGCATCCACGTGTCACGTGGACGACGTTGGACACGTGAAGCTACCGTTTCGAACGCCTCCGTTTTGATTCTTTTGAAGATTGATTGATCTGATGATTCTGATCGGTGGGTAGAAGATATACCATCTTGAAAACTGGTATATATTGTAGCGTGCCTTGCCACCACGCCACCATTCCAAGCCCCAGCAGACCGTGAAATGTACCCCATACGACCTCAGGTGTAAGATTCACACTATAAGGTGATCAATGAATTGACCGTACGATGACAGGTAAAATAACACGCACAACTCAAAGAAGGGATCTAGATTGTGAGGAATGTTAATGAATCTTGGAGTTTGAAACAGAATTATTGATACCACGCTGTGGTAAATGCAGAATCCTATTGCAAGTGCACGTTTTACGGGTAGAAATTCTGGTTGTGAAACGTCATTCGCCTCATATCTATTGAAGCGGCGAGCGAGTGATACCTGGTAAAGGATACGCCAGGAAAGCGATGATGCAGGATCCGGTGACCAACACAGCATGCAGCTGGGTGATGTCAACAGCTATACGCGTAACGAAGCTTGAAATAAGCAAACCCTCAACATGACTACCAGTGCGGTGTTGTTCATCTGCGGAAAGGGAAGGCTCTGTGGGGACCAGAACGCCTGGAGAGCCAGCGGCGCCTCCAACGCGATATGGAGCAGGAACACAGCAGATCTAGCGAATGTTAGGTGTGTCCGACGTTGGTATAATGAAGCTTGACTTACAGCGGGCTATTACTTACAAATTGCACAGACATGATAAATCTGGAGAGGGAGAGTGATACTAATTTTGCAGAGCGATTGGTGGTTGCCACTGAACGCGTGTTTCCCAAGATATTTCGATTTGGGCACTATATATACCTGTTGGGAGCCGATCTACGCTCCATATAGGCACTAGTATGGCCTCGAGGCTAGGGCCCGGGTATGGCCTCGAAGCTAGGGTATGGCCTCGATGTTGCCGCCCACTCTCCTTGTCGCTTACTTCCCTCAGACTGATCCTTTACCATGAGCAACAGGGACTCCAGCCCAGTTACTCGCGGACGCTCTGTACGTCACTTATGTGCATCGCGATTCGCTTATATATCGTACGCTGACTCTGATGCCCCCATCTCTGTCTAGGTCCAACCGCGAAACAAAGTTTGTCGGTTCTTGAGGAAGGTAGCGAAAACCATTTCTGTAAGTCGAGATATAGGGTTGTGTTGGGATGAAGCTAAGATCATACACAAGCGTTCGAACTCACGCAGCCGTGACCGCGTTCTCCCAAACGTCGATCATGAAGATGCCCCATCGATTCCGAATATCGAGGTAGGTCATCTCTCAGTTTATGCACTCTTCACAAATTCTGTTGGCCGCGCAGGTTCAGGATACCTCTTCAGGCGTGGAACAATGTACTAATCCCCAAACGGCACTTCGAGAAGCCAAAGACGCTGCCGAAGGCATGAATCTACTTTCAACGCCTTTGAGATCTGGGGCATCCTCCGCCCAAGATGCACAAGCGAGTCTCGAGGCTGCATATGGTGCTGAGGACACATATCTACAACCCCTCAGGGTATTCGACAGTGTTATCGGGGCGCTCGCTGATGTATGGGCCAATTCTCTCTGTCGGAACCGAATTAATATCGTTACATAGGTACATCCATATGCAAAGATTGCACTGGGCCTACTGTCTCATGCATGCAAAGTACGTATTGTTTCGCTCAGTTTTATCCTCTGCTCAGTGGTCGACATGCAGATTGTTCTCGCTCAAACAGATCGTGACCAAGCAACATTTCGACTTCTCGAGAAGTTGGGTCAAGTTTACACTTTCATGATGCAAGACAACACTCTTGCCGGAATTCCGTCGATGCAGAGTATCATCGGACGAATAGTTCAGCAGACTCTCGAGTGCTCTCAGTTCATCAAAGATTACTCCGCGACCAAAAACTTTTGTGAGGAAGCCATGAATTAATGTTCATTCGCTCATCTATTGTTATTATAGGGCTTAGACTCGGGAAGAATATTATATCGGAAACAGACAACACGACTCAAAAGTACATCGATGTGCTGGATGAGCTCATGCAAAGCTTCCGGGACCAAGTTACCCGTGATGTAGAAATATTCGTCCACCGTACAGGTAAGGGTTGCACGTTCTTCTGACTCGAAATCTATTCATACATCTTTAGGCGAAACATTGGACCTCAGCGGTATAACTTATGCAGAGGGTGCGGGTTTAGACACTGGGAAACAGTGCCTACCAGGGACGCGCACAGAAATCATATCCGAGATCACGAACTGGGTCAACAGCACTGAAGACAATGTTAAGCGTGTGCTCTGGCTATCTGGCCCTGCGGGCAAGGGCAAGTCGGCCATCGCCCACACAATTGCTAACTGGTTTAACGACGTGGGAGGGCTCGGTTCATGTTACTGCTTCGATCACCAGCGAGATGCTGACCGTCGTCATGAAAAGATTTTTTCTACCATCGCACGCGACCTGGCCGACCGTGATCCAGAAATGAGACGAGCGTTGGCAGAGGCAGTTAGAGATGCGAGTTCACTCAAGACTACAGCGGATATCGTCCAGCAGTGGGACAAGCTTCTCATGAAGCCACTGGGGAAGCCGTCAGGGTCAATTGTAAGACCTGTCGTCATTTTGATAGACGCTCTGGACGAGAGCGGTGGAGCCGAGACACGGCTCCGCCTTCTCAAAATTCTTGCGGGTAAACTAGGTGTTCAACGAATCACCGAACTCCCAGCTCATTACCGGATCATCATCACTTCTCGCCCGCTTCGTGACATCGAGGCTGAGCTTTCAGGTGCTCAGCATATTCGACGGATGTACATGGACGATATCTCACCAGCTACCGCAGAGCGCGACATCCGCACCTACGTATCGATCGAGTTGGAAAGGGTCGCGCATGTCGGGCCCAGTGAATTTGCAACTCTCGCTGAAAAAGCTGATGGACTTTTCGAGTGGGCGCGTCTTGCCTGCAGATACATCAAAGAGCCAATGCTTGGATCATCACCAATTGATTGCTTCAACGATGTTGTATCACGCGATCCTGCCAGGAGAAGCATGCTATTGTATGACATGTATCGCCTCATATTGACACAGATCATGCATAACCCCACGTCTACGAGTTTCCAGCATTCGCAGACACGGCGTTCAACGGCACTTGCAAGTTTTCAATCAGTGATGGGCCAAATACTGGGTACGGCTGAACCCACCCATTTAGTTTCCCTGAACGCCATGAGGTGCCACTTTCCAGACCAACGCGACCGCTACGAAGTGGAGGTTGTAGTAAAAGGCCTAGGACCCCTCCTCAGCGGCACCACCGACTCATCCACCCCTATCCGACCCCTTCATGCCTCCTTCCGCGATTTCCTTACAGACCGTGAATGCAGTAAAGAGTTTTTCGTTGACGTGCCGAAAGTTCAACGAGATCTTGCTTTCGCATCACTTCAAGTGATGCAACAGGAACTTTCCTTCAATATCTGTGACTTAAAATCATCGTATCTCCCGAATTCCGAAGATCCTGGGCTGCAAGAACGAGTTGAAAAATGCATTTCCCCACACTTATCCTATGCCTGCCGATTTTGGCCTGCCCACGTACAAGCAACTGACTTCGATCCAGAGCTCGCCAATCAAATCAAATCATTCTTCGAGCATGAGCGACTGTTCTTCTGGCTTGAGGTACTGGGCCTTATCAATGCGCTCAGTGGTGCGGTCCCCACCCTTCCGCTTATTGCCAAGTGGTTGAAGGTGAGCGCATAATCATCGAGCGTCGTATTCCAGTACTCACTCACGCATAATTGTAATAGCAGGGTCACACCGGATATGAAGATGCCTCGTCCGCTGCAATGGACGTGCAGAGATTTATCCAACTCTTCGGCGTCCTCATCTTGCACAGCACACCTCATCTCTATGTATCAGCATTGCCATTCTCTCCCGTCAACTTCGCACTATCCAAAACGTTTTCTGCACGGTTTCCGAACTCTCTTCGTGTGGCATCTGGACGTGATATCAACTGGACAGCTGTTCAGACTGTGATCAACGGACACACTGATTGGGTTAACTCAGTTTCGTTTTCGCCGGATGGGACTCGCATTGCGACTGGATCGGATGATCGCACTGTGCGGCTGTGGGATGCAGCGACCGGTCAGCCAGTAGGTCAGCCCTTGATGGGGCACACTTCTTCAGTTACCTCAGTGTCTTTCTCGCCGGATGGGACACGCATCGTGTCTGGCTCGTTGGATAACACTGTGCGGCTATGGGATGTAGCGACATCGCAGCCCATCGACGGACCCTTATTGGGGCATACTGGGGAGGTTAACTCAGTCGCGTTCTCGCGGAGCGGATCTCGCATCGTGACAGGTTCGAGCGACAAGACAGTCCGACTGTGGAATGCAGCAACACGGCAGTTAATTGGCGAGCCCTTACGGGGGCACACTTCTAGTGTCAACTCAGTGTCTTTCTCACCAGATGAGACTTTCATCGTTTCTGGTTCGGATGATAAGACTGTCCGGCTGTGGGATGTAGCAACAGGGCAGCCAGTCAGTAAGCCCTTGGAAGGGCACACTTCTGAGGTCACATCAGTTTCGTTCTCTCCGGATGGGACTCGCATCGCATCTGGTTCGGATGATGAAACTGTTCATCTGTGGGATGTAGCGATGGGGAAGCTTGTCTGTAAGCCCTTAAAGCACACTCGTTCGGTCAAGTCAGTTTCGTTCTCGCCAGACGGTTGTCGCATCGTGACAGGTTCGGCCGATGGGACTGCGCGGTTGTGGGATGCAGCAACGGGGCAGGCAGTCGGCGAGCCCTTAAAGGGGCACACTGATTGGGTTAGGTCAGTTTCGTTCTCGCCGGACGGAAGTCGCATCGCGACAGGTTCGGACGATGGGACTGTGCGTTTGTGGGATGCAGCTACAGGTCAGCCAGCCAGTGAGCCCTTGCAAGGACCCATTAATTCGATTACCTCACTCTCGCTATCGCCGGATGGGACCCGCTTCGCGACTGGTTCGGAGGATGGCACTGTCCGGCTGTTGGATGCAGCGACAGGGCAGCCAGCTGGTGAGCCCTTACTGGGGCATACTGATGAGGTCTACTCAATCTCATTCTCTCCGGACGGGACTCGCATCGCAACTTGTTCTGCGGATAAGACTGTCCTGCTGTGGGATTCAGGGACAGGAAAGTTAGTGGGAGAGCCTTTCCGCGAGTATACTGATAGGGTTTACCTATTCTCATTCCTGCCGGATGGGATTCGCATCGTGACGATTTCGGACGATAACGCTGTCAGGCTGTGGAATGCAGGAACGGGGCAGCCAGTTGGTGAGCCCTTGAGGGGGCACACTGGTCGTGTTGTGTCAGTCTCGTTCTCGCCAAACGGAACTCGCATCGCAACTTGTTCTGCGGACAAGACTATCCGACTTTGGGATGCAGCGACGGGGCAGCCAGTCGGTGAGCCCTTGGAGGGGCATACTGATGATGTCAACACAATCTCATTCTCTCCGGATGGGACTCGCATCGTTTCTGGTTCATTTGATAAGACTGTCCGGCTGTGGGATTTAGGAACGGGGCAGCCGGTGGGTGAGCCCTTGGAGGGGCACACTGATTGGGTCAGATCGGTCTCGTTCTCTCGGGATGGGACTCGTATCGTGTCTGGTTCATTTGATAAGACCGTTCGGCTCTGGGATGCAGTGACAGGGCAGCCAATCGGTCAGCCCTTACGGGGGCACACTTCTTGGGTCAACTCAGTCTCGTTCTGTCCGGATGGGGCTCGCATCATTTCTTGTTCATATGATGGGACTGTCAGGGTCTGGTATCCAGCAATTGGGAAGTCGTTGTGCGACAACACTAAAGAGGATTATTCAGCATCCTCTCCACGTGGCTGTTGCATCCCCCATCTAACAGTGGCCATCTCCACTGCCAACAATGACTTCATTTGCTTCTCATCAAACACCACTCATGCACTGCGCGACACTACTGAACTACTCGCAGCCGTCTCCCAAGATGACCGCAGGTCCACGTTCGCTCTTCTGGGAGAAGATGGATGGATGATGGGACCTGATCATCGGCTCTTATTCTGGATACCACCCGCTTCTCGAAAGGCATTTGGATACAATCCTTACACCGCGTTAATCATTCCCAGAGGACATGTTGAGTTGGATTCGAGCCGCATGGCACACGGGACACGCTGGCAGCAGTGCTACGAGGAGTGAGTGTCCTGCCTTTTCCGTTCCTCGCAGTTAATTAATTCGATCTTCGTAGCTGTTGATTACGATAGTCTTGTTCTAGCAAATTTAATTTGCAGAGATACTTTGTAAAGCACGATATCAAGTTTCGCCCATTGTAAGTATATGTGGCATTGCAATCGAGTTTGGAGCGAATGTCGTGTCAAACAGGTGACTGGGTGACATACTTTTAAGATTATAGAACGATCATAGTACTTGCAACGAAGTCATCCGAGATGCTGGCGAACGAAAAACTGGAGATTAGTGTGTTCAATGTGCCTTGCAAGGTAGAGGAAGAAGATTGCAGTAGCGACGGGGGCGCACTGTGGGAAGTAAAAACACTGAAAATCAGTGTATAGAATCCTGAAAGTCAGTGTTCAAAATACTGACTTTCAGGGTTTTGTGCATTATGGCTGCAGTCATAGTCAGAACTAAAAGTTATGCTATGTTATATTCTATGTAAGTTTGAGAAACGAAAACGTGATTAGAATGAGGTCTATGCGGCGGCACAGCTTTCCGAAGTTCGCACCCTTCTTGCTTCATACTACCACGTAGTATTTGCAAGTCTTCTACTGCTAGACTACACTATCGTTTCGTCGCATCCTCCTACAACGAATATACCTTCGGTCATCAATCATGGCAAGGATGCGTAATGATCCCAATTTTAACGTTTGCCCAGACTATGCTTCGGACGTCTTCGAAAATACTCGAGCCCAACTCATTAATGAGAACACGAACGAGGAACAGGCGGTGCAACTACTTACGAATATCTGGGAGACCAACAACAATGCGGACAAGATCGCTTGGCAACGTCAAGTAGCAGCAGATAGGGAAGAGCGCTTACACCGTGAGCAACTAGAAGAAGAGGAGCAAGATAGACTCGAACAAGTTCGAGCCCAGGAGGAAGAGACCACTCGCAAGGAGGATAGAAAAAAGAATAAGCATAAGTACATACCAATTCTCGCCACTGGCATACCAGACGACGCAGCTACGAGTATCGCGCCTTGCGCATACGCGATCAAGAAGCTAGACAAAGGAGAATATGTCGAATTATGGTACTTCACCAACGACGGCTTGGACGAAGTCAATCGTAAGGAGACGGTCGACGACGACGCTATGATCATGTCAACCTTAGCGGACGGCTCGACAGCATGGGTCTCGGCAGCCTCTACTCGCAATGCACGCGCGGTCATCAATGATGAGAACTTACCATTCGAAGAATTTTGTCAGGCCTGCCCACGCATGCTAACGGCAATGGAAGAAGCGGATTGGCCGGAGGACAGAACGAGAATGATGGCTCGATTCTGGAGGAATATTCAGGTGCACAAGTATCGCTCCATGCGGAACCCAGTAGCGCAGAAAGCTTTACTAGCTTACCAGGCAGAACAGCGCAAGCGTTGGCATGTAGCAGTAAAGACTTCCGTGGGACCTTACGACTTATCCTTGGTCAACGAGAGAGTTCTTGAGGAGACCAGAGAAAGGGTGTACTGGGAGACTCGCGACAAGAGAGACAACGCGAGAGACTATAAGGTCAGTTTCGTTTGACCATCGAAACGCGAGCCTGCGCTCATCCTTTTTTCCTTCGAAATCTTATGTTTCGATTCATTCTTCACACCTTGCCACATGCCTCACGCTACATGCCCCATGCCACATGCCCCATGCCTCATGCCACACTGCTCAACGCAGTCTGATCAACGAGACCACTCGTCACACAGACATCGCGACTCGAGAGATACGCGCAAGCGCTCAGCCTCACCTGAACACGCCAGCAGGGGAAAGAAGCCGAGGCAGGATTTTCGCGCAGGCACAAGCAGAGGAGTCCTCTCAGCTTGTGCCGTTTGCCTCGGACGAAACCCTCACAGGATTATCGAGTGCAAGGCCACTCGCACATGGGACGACGCCTGCGACACCATTTGCTCGCGCATCGGCAGAGTCCTCACCATGCGGGACGGAAAGCCAGTATGCAGCGACTGGCAACGACTCAGCGGATGCAGCGAGACCACTCACGACCGAAGACACTTTTGCTCCAGATGTGGCTTATCCACCCACGGAGCTCAAGCTTGTCCTCGAGCGCAGAAGGCTTAAGGCCCTCACGCCGTATGATCCAGATGCTTGGGAAAGGGAACTCTTATCGGCGGGACTCTATGAAAGATATTCACATATACCAGAAGGACTTCGTCGAGGGTTCCGTCTTGATATTCCTAAAATTAATCACACACAAACGCTGCCTAACAAAGATTCTATTGTTACATACCAACAAGAGTTTCGTGCCATCATACAAGCTGAACTTAAGAAAGGGAGATATATTGGTCCACTTGGTGCCAAAGAAGTTGAAGAGCTCGTCGGGCCCTTTCAATCCTCCCCTTTTTCAATTATACCCAAACCGGGTCGACCTGGTCGTTTTCGAGTCATTCAAAATTACTCATTCCCTCATCTCGCTTCACCAAAATTCCCCAATGCATCAATCAATTCGTACATCAATCCGGACAACTTTCCCAGTACTTGGGGCACCTTTCACGTACTCGCACTTACAATTAGTCGATTACCACCAGGGTCACAATTTGCCATCAGAGACGTCTCAGAAGCATATCGTACGATTCCGATTCACGAATCTCAGTGGCCGGGATCAATCGTACGAGTTGCGGAAGATCTTTTCTGCATTGATACATGCATGTGTTTCGGTTTACGACCATCAGCGGGTGCTTATGGAAACCTTGCTGATGCGGGTTTGGACTTGTTTCGTTCAAAGGGAATTGGACCAGCGTCGAGATGGGTCGATGACCATTTATTTATTCGGATCCTTAGAGAACACATTGCCTCATATAACGAAAGGAGACGACAATGGCATCAGGACATCGTCAAAAGGGGTAAGCATCAGGATAGAGGAAGAATATGGTTTGGCGGACACGTGTTCGATGATGGGACATTGGAGGAGTTTGATGAAGATTGCCGTTTTCCCATCAGAGACCTATCAGGAGCTTCGTCAAGATCGGTCGAGGACGCTTTATTCTCATGCAACATGGCAGACATTGACGAGATCTCAGACGATCTCGACATTCCATGGGAAAGGCTCAAGGACAAGATTTTTGCGTCTATCAACCCATACATCGGACTCATGTGGGATCTCGCCGAGAACAAAGTCTTTCTGGCAGAGGACAAGAAAACCAAGTATCTACGGGCCATCGGCATCTGGCGAGAGTGCGTCACCCATGTACTCATTGACATCCAACAGCTGTATGGTAAATTACTTCATGCCACACTCGTCGTTCCAAAAGGACGTGCTTACCTTACGTCTTTGGAGGCCATGCTGCGCCTCGCTGCAGTCAAACCTTTTCTCCCACGACGACCAGTTAAGAGGCTCGCAGCAGATCTTGACTGGTGGGAAGCCTTGCTCCAGAAGCCTTTCGTGGGACGTACCATACCCAGTCCTCTCTCGCTACACGACCCAGCTGCGTTTTCAGATGCCAGCTCCAGCACGGGAATTGCTGTCATCATTGGAACCAGATGGAGAGCTTGGACGTTGCGCAAAGGATGGCAGACTCTCAATGGTGAAAAAGACATCGGATGGGCGGAGGCAGTTGGATTTGAGCTCCTCGTTCAATACCTTATCCAAATGGGAGGATCGGAAAGAAACTTCAGGGTTTACGGAGACAATCAAGGAGTCATTGAAGGCTGGAGGAATGGTCGAAGCAGGAACACGGCAGTCAATTCAGTGTTCAGACGAATTTTTTCTCTTATCGACAATTCCTCAGAATCTTACTCGTTTCACCCCACATACGTCGCGAGCAAATGCAATCCGGCAGACGAGCCATCCAGAGGAATCTATAGTAGTACAGAACTCATGCTCCCGACTTTCCCCATCGCAGCGGCACTCCAACCATTCCTCATCGATCCATTCGTCGTCTCCACAGACCCGGCAGATTGTGATGCGGAAGGAGACTGGGCAGCCATCGTCGAAAGAACTTCTGTCAGCCATACAGATAGCCATTCCAGCACAGAAACCCTCACCACTACGGACACATTCTACCCCATTAATGAACTCCAACAGCGTGATTTTGAATATTAACAAATCACGCTTCAAGGCCATTCTCCCGTCAGAACTACCAGCTGTCCCCCAACCATACAAACGGGGTCTAGTACCCGCATCGTCCCAGTTACGCCCACATTGTCTGGCGCGAGATCGTTTAAAGCTCTGGTTTCCTCTACAGTCGAGATTAGCAAGCACGCCGGAGGGAGAGGCACTAGCGATCACCGAAGAGGATCTACAGAGAGTGTTGACAGTGATGAACATGTCGTGGGCATTGAGCACGAAGGAATGCTATGGAGCGGGGCTGTTAGTCTTTCACGTCTTCTGTGACGAAAGAAACATACCGGAGGATCAACGCTGTCCAGTGGACACACGCACGATCCTGAATTTTGTATCGAGCTGCGCAGGCTTGTATTCGGGGAAGACACTGGCGAATTACGTGTATGCGATCAAGGCATGGCACACGCTACATGGTCAACCTTGGGAGATTTGTCAAGACGAGTTGAAGGCATCCTTAGACGGGGCATCAGAATGCACACCGGAAACATCTAAACGAAAGAAACGTGAACCCTTCTCAATGGATCTTATCCTTCGGATTCGAGCTCACCTTGATCTATCTAAACCCCTCGACGCAGCTGTTTACGCGTGCCTGACGACTGCGTTCTACGCGCTATGTCGTCTAGGAGAACTCACAGTCAAAGCGCTGAAAAGTTTCGAACCTGACAAGCACGTTAAACGGTCCAACACTCAGATGGACGTCAAAGACCGACACGATTTCGTAGTCACCAAGATTTTTCTTCCTCGAACCAAGACTTCGAATGTCGGACAGAGTGTATTCTGGGCGCAACAAGATAACCCTACAGACCCGAGAGCCGCACTTCTCAATCACTTCGCGGTTAATAACCCAGAACCAAATTCGCACCTTTTCGCGTGGAGACATATGAAAGGAATGAGACCTTTAACTCGGACGGAGTTCTGGAAAAGAGTCAGCGGGATAGTGAAACAAGCTGGACTGGGTAATTTGAAAGGACACGGACTGCGGATTGGAGGAACATTGGAGTACCTTTTGCGCGGTATCCCTTTCGATGTCGTCAAATCCATGGGGAGATGGTCGAGCGAGGCATTCACAGTCTATTTGCGCAAACACGCATTAATTTTGGCCCCATACCTGCAAGGATCTCCCGCGCTAGAACCATTCACGCGCTATACCATGCCTCCAATGAATTGACAAGGTTCGTCATTGCGTCACCCTCCTCCTTTGAAGTGGGAGTCCACGCTGCGCCTGACGCGTCGCTGGGCTCCTTCATTTTGGGAATCACGGCTCATCCTGAACTCTCCTTAGGTTAGAAACAATGTTTCGAGTCGCAAACCCTTCGGGTTTGAGCCCAAACAGCCACAGGACTCTGTTGCTACCATTTGTATCAGATAGATTGAGTAGACAATAGATCTGATATCTTGACGCTTACCTTGGAAACTGAGAGCAACGCATAGATTATATTCTATGTAAGTTTGAGAAACGAAAACGTGATTAGAATGAGGTCTATGCGGCGGCACAGCTTTCCGAAGTTCGCACCCTTCTTGCTTCATACTACCACGTAGTATTTGCAAGTCTTCTACTGCTAGACTACACTATCGTTTCGTCGCACCCACCCTCCTCTCCCTTATAGCAGCTAGAATCTCTTAATGTGCGCAAGATCCTCAGATCAAGACGAGGAATTGAACAGAATTTAAAATTATAAAGCAAACTATTCACTCTCGACACATTATTCGACGCATTGTTTTCTACCCTAACAGAAACTCTTTGATTTCTAGAAAATTGAACTGCTGAGGCCCGCCCGCCCTCACGGCTCATCCTGAACTCTCCTTAGGTTAGAAACAATGTTTCGAGTCGCAAACCCTTCGGGTTTGAGCCCAAACAGCCACAGGACTCTGTTGCTACCATTTGTATCAGATAGATTGAGTAGACAATAGATCTGATATCTTGACGCTTACCTTGGAAACTGAGAGCAACGCATAGACCAGAATTCAGTGTCTAGAGCCCTGAAAGTGACATTTTTCAGTGTCAAAAACACTGAC